>ML241339.1:23974-50380 GCA_005239495.1 Nicotiana undulata | reverse complement strand
TTATGGGATCGGGTCGTACGCCACGGCGAGATTGAGACTACCAGGGTGGGATCAGGCCGTACGTCATGGCGAGATTGAGACTACCAGGGTGGGATCGGTTCGTACGCCACGGCGGATACCAAACTTGTTTGATTTGAGATTGTTATTTGATGCCGAATATTGATGTACTTGATTATTTGTTTTACTTGCCTACTGTTTTCTTTACATCCTGCTTACTTTACAACTATTGGACCTTAGTGAGTATCGAGTCGACCTCTCGTCACTACTTCTTCGAGATTAAACGGGATACTCACTCGGTACATATTTATATATATGTACTCATGCTGCACTTTATTTCCTTTTCTGTACTTGACTGTACAAGTCCGGAGGCTGGTCCATCTTATTTTCAGGCCGGTGCCAAATATTGATAGCGTGGTCATACTTCACGGTGAGCTGCTTTCCTGGCGACTTCCTAGCAGCACCTTGGAGTTCTTTTGTTATGCTCTCTGTATATTTCATTCGGACCGAGACCCTATATATGTATTAGTCATTGTATATTCAGTAGTTTCCCGTGACACTCGTGACACTAGTTCCTGGCACATACGCGGTTTATATTTTTGGGGTTTTGGGACGTATATCTATATGTATGTTTTATTTCGGCCTTGTATCTACTATGATTTTACCTTCACTCAAGCCTAGTATCATGTTAGTTGTTATAAACTGGTAATCATTGACTTGTTTGATCGAATGGGAAGGGTATCACTTAGTGAAAGCTATATCGGCTTGTCTAACCCCGCTGTTGGGCGCCATCGTGACCTGAATTAGGATTTGGGTCGTGACAGTTAGTTCCCTGAGGATTTGACTCCGGACTTGTAAACCCGATTATATTTGCAACAACCGCTTTGTCTTTTATAAGGCATAGTTGGGCGTGATCAGTAGACCGGTGACAAACTCCATAGTAATTCTTTCCCATTTTCACTATGGAATGTCAATTTGTTGTAACAGTCCTGCGGATCGCTGATGCTCAGCCTTGACCTGCTGACAAGTCAAACAACTAGAAACAACGTTATCAACATCTTTCTTCATACCTTCCCACCAATAAAATTACTTCAAGTCATGGTACATTTTTGTGGATCCAGGATGTATGGTGTATTTAGAGTTGTGGGTTTCTTCAAGAATAGCATGTCTCAACCCATCTACGTCTGCTACACATAGTCTGTCACCCATTCGAAGAACACCATCACTTTCAACAATCATATCCTTGCTTTTACCAGCTAAGGCCTCATCTCTGTATTTGCATAATCATACATCCTCATATTGGGTGGCCTTAATGTCCTCAACTAATGAAGACTTTGCTTAAGCACAAGCCAACAATGCCTCTGAATTTCCGACACAAAAATCGGATACCTGTATCTTCTAGTCTCTTAATATCTTTGGCCAAAAGTCTCTTTGCAGGAGCTATATGCGCCAAACTCCCCATAGATGTTTTGCTCAATGCATCAGCCACCACATTGGCTTTTCCGGGATGATACAAAATAGAACAATCATAGTCTTTGAGTAGTTCCATCCAACGATGCTGCCGAAGATTCAGATCTCTCTGCTGAAAGATATACTTCAGACTTTTATGTTCTGTATAAATCTCACAAGTTTCGCCATATAGATAATGCCTCCACATTTTTAGAGCAAATACCACTGTAACCATCTCCAAATCATGTGTAGGATAGTTTTGCTCGTGCTTTTTCAATTGTCTCAAAGAATAAGCTATAACATGGCCATTTTGCATGAGAACACACCCTAATCCCCCCCTCGAGGCATCACAGAATACTGAAAATCCTCCAGAACCTGATGGTAAGGCTAATATTGGTGTAGTTTTCAGACATGTTTTGAGTTTCTGAAAGCTTTGCTCACATTCTTCAGTCCACTGAAACATTGCATTTCCTGTGTTAGCTTGGTCAGTGGCGCTGCTATTCTGGAGAAATCCTGCACAAAACGCCTGTAATAGCCTGCTAAGCCTAAAAAGCTGCGAATCTCTGTAGGAGAAGTAGGCATGGGCCTTTTCTGCACAGCTTCTGTCTTCTTAGGATCTACCATAATTCCATATTTGGATACAACATGCCCTAGAAATGATACTGATTCTAGCCAAGATTCACACTTTGAGAACTTAGCATAAAGATGATGTTCTCGCAATGTCTACAACACAATCCTGAGAGGATTCTCATGTTCTCCTTGGCTACGAGAATATATCAGGATATCATCAATAAATACTATTACAAATCTATCTAGAAACGGCTTGAACACCCTATTCATTAAATCCATGAATGTAGTTTGAGCATTAGTCAGTCCGAAAGGCATCACAATGAACTCATAGTGCCCGTATCGAGTTCTGAAAGCAGTCTTAGAAATATCTTCATCTTTGATTCTAAGCTGATGATAACCAGAACGGAGGTCAATATTTGAAAAGTGGGCATCTCCTTGTAACTGATCGAACATGTCATCTATGCGAGGCAAAGGATATTTATTGCGCATTGTTATCTTGTTCAATTGCATGTAGTCAATGCACATTCTCAGGGATCCCTCATTTTTCTTTACGAACAATACTGGTGCACCCCATGGAGATATACTTGGTATGATAAAACCCTTCTTTAAAAAGTCTTGTAGTTGTTGTTTTAGATCCTTCAACTCTGTTGGTACCATCCGATATGGAGGTATTGATATGGGTTGTCTGTCAGGTGGAAAATCAATACCAAAATCTATTTCTCGTACTGGAGGCAATCCTGGAAGATCCTCAGGAAATACGTCAAAAAATTCTCTCACTACTGGAATAATTGTTTCCTTTCTTGTGTCATTTACAATAGCTAAGATACCCAAGCAACCCTTCTTCAAAAGTCGTTGAGCCTTCATAAAAGATACAATTTTGCAAGTCTCTGGAACCTGGCTCCTTTTTATAACAAAACTAGGCTCGTTTGGTATCTCAAACTTGACTATCTTTGCATGACCATCGATGATAGCATAGCAGGAAGATAACCAATCCATTCCCATCAGCATGTCAAAGTCAATCATATCAAGTACAATAAGATCAGCTAGAGTATCTCTACCCTCAACCCGAATCTGACAAGCACGATACATGTATTCAGCTAATAGAGACTCTCCAATAGGAGTAGCAACTAGAAAACGATCATTCAATAGCTCAGGCTATCTGCTAAACCTCAAATAAATGTACGAAGACACATAGGAGTGGGTAGATCCCCGAATCAATCAACGCAAGTGCATCAAATGAACAGACAAAAAGAATACATGTAACCATGACATTCGAGGCCTGAGAATCCTATCTAGAAAATGCAAAAACTCTCACCTGACCTCTACCAACATTCCCTTGTCCTTGAGTCACAATAGCACGGTCCCCAGCACCTCGACCTCTATTTCCTGTACTTGTAGCACCTGTAGTATTACGAGTAGTCTGAGTAGGTGCAGCTGACTGAATAGAAGCCTGTTTGAAATTCCTCGGAGGTTGAGGGAAATCCCTCAAGTGATGTCCCAACTGGCCACACTGAAAGCACTCTCCTGTTAGAACACGACATTGGCCCAAATGTGATCTACCACAGGTCTGGAAGACTGGAGTAGTGGCATATATCTGCCCAGAACTATGATGTCTAGATGATGGTGGTCTCCTAATACCCTGTCTGTAATGTGGTCTGTGAAGACAAATGTGTCCCTGTCTGAGAACCCTGTTGTTGTTGTCCTTGATTTCCTGCTTTTTGATTTTCACTAAAACCGCCAATGAATGACCCTCCTGTCTTGGCCTTCTTACGTAAATCACTAGCTGTACGCTCATCATGTCCCTTGTTTTCAATTTTTCTAGCAAGGTCGACTGCATCAGAGTAGGATAAAGTCTTCATTTGTGGGGCTACTGCAGTGTTTAACCGACCAACCAATCCATCAATGAACCTCTAAACTCGAGGTTCTTCCGTAGGCACTAAGTACAGAGCATATCTAGCCAACTTACAAAACTTGGTGTTATATGTTGACACATCCATATCTGGAGTCTGAACCAATCTCTCAAAGTCTCTAGCATATTTTTGCATCAGGCTTTCTGGAAGAAAATGATTCATGAACAACTTAGTGAACTCGTCCCATGTCAGTGGTGTTTCTCTTGCTGGCCTTCCTAGCAACATAGTTTCATACCAGGTATTGGCCATATCCTCTAGTTTGTATGTTGCGATCTCCCTGCTCTCTCACTAGAACATCCTAGAGCACATAATGCCTTGAGTGTCCCATCCAAGAAACTTTGAGGGTCTACTAAATTATCAGAACCTGTGAATTTTGGTGATTTCAATTTCAGGAACTCTTGCAGGGATACTTCCTTATTTCCGAAAGTCTGAGTCTGTGCAGGTGCTTGTGTCTGTAAAGTAACCCGAGGAGCTGAACTTCCACCCTGAGTAGGCACCAATGCCTCTAACACATTCAATAACCTTGCCATTGCGTCTGCAGGTAAGGCAACAGTAGGTACAACAGTTGGCACCGACGGTGGAGCGTTCTAAACACCCTGCCCTTGCACTTGGTCTGGCATAGCAACTTGGGGTTGACCCATGTTCCCAACTTCAGGTTGAGGAGCAGTTTGTCTTCTAGTTTGATGAGCTCCAACTTGACCGCCACCCCTGGTAGTACCACGTCCAGCAAATGAGGGTGTGTGTGTCCTAGCCATCTGCGAAAGAAATATTCCAAAGTCAATTTCAAGTTATCTCAACGCACAATCAAAGAATGAAAAAAGTAAAAATATTCCTAGATGTTCAATAGCCTCAAGATCATAAGTATGGGCGCCTACATATCCATGAACAAGACTCTTCTAAATATTGCTCCATGACTCGGGACTTAAATCCTAAGCACTGATACCAACTTTGTCACGACCCAATTTAGGATCATGACCGGTACTTAGGAGCAAGTGCCCCTAAGTAAGCCTCGTCGGTATTTCACAAAAAATTGGGCAAAGTTTCCCCTATTTTTGGACTACCCCAAAATTTTCCCTGTCTCAAATCAGATACCAAACATCCTAATAGCGATTCAAAATACAATGACTTTATCAATTAACCAAAATAAATATCAACTATTAATAGTCCACCACTAACAACTAGAATTTACTACTTTATCTCTGACTTCGATAAGAATGAGCGATACTCAACACGAGTCTATCATAAAAAAGAATACTTAAGATACTAAAAGAATGCCCATGGAGCGACTCTAAGAGTTCAAAGAAAATTCCATGACAATAATTAAAATCTCTGCCCACGCGAACAAGTGCGAGGCTCACCAAGAACTATTAACATGTGCGCTCTAATTAACAAAATCCTCGCTCGCGTCAACTGTTGTATCTGTAAACAAAAATTAGCGGGGAATGAGTCGCTAGCTCAGTGAGTAATAACACTTATCCCTTTCAATAAATAATTTCCAATCTCATCATATTTTTTTGTAGTATAATACAATTAACGATTCAGTTATAAGCTCGGTAACCACCGTATAATATCAATATTCATTTTTTGGGAGGTTTCAACGAATGGATCATGTAATCGGTATAAGAGTGGACTTCTTCGCAAGAATTAAAATATAACAGTAGTCCCTACTCGAGGGAAATCGGTAACGGTATGCTAGTTTTTCCTTCCCACTAGCGAGGGCTGTAAGGGTAATCGGTAATTACAAGGTGCACCAGGTCTAATGAACCCGCCGTTAGCTACGGGATCCTGCAATGTCTAATCCCATTTATACTTGTCTCTGTAATCCGTATATACTCGTAGAAAATATTTTAAAATAATATAGGGCATTTCGGTTCTTATCAAATCATATAATTTTATTTCGATAACAGTAAATTCAAGTATTGGTAAAATAGATATAGTGACAACGAAAGTACTCTAAAGGAGACTCTGCTGGTTGCGGGTCGTCTCATAAGGTGAAACTCACCTAAGTCCCTGAATCAACCACGTTGTTGCGCCCACAAGTCCACTATCCATACATGTACCTGTACATCAAAATATACAGCAAGTGTAGTATGAGTACAAAAACAACGCGTACCCAGTAAGTATCCTGCCTAACCTCGAAGAGGTAGTGACGAGAAGTCGAATTTGACACTTGCTAGTGGTCACGTTAATATAATTAAATGTGACGCTAAGCATGTATGTCATGATTAAATAACAAATAACAACAGAAAGTGACAGCTTCTTTCATAAATATAATTTCGGTTTTCCGTCATTTTAGTTGACAATTTATATTTCAAGGCATTTAAGCAGTTCGAAGTCAAAGAAAGTACCAAGCAAATAGCATGCGCAAATAATGCCGAGGTCATACGGCCCGATCCAATATGAATAATAAAATGTGCATTGCGGGAGGGTCGAAGGGGGTGAACCATAGATGCATCTGTTACCCCGCTCGCGAATCATACATGCGACACGGTCCCCGCTCACGAATCATACATGCGACGCGATCATATATAAATAATAGAGTTACCCCGCTCGCAAATCATACATGCGACGCAGATACTCATATATACACACATTCAAACAGTAAATCAAGAATTCATCAGGGAATATTTATCCAAGGAAAGATCAATCCTCTTTTTAGATGATTAAGAAAATGAAGTTTAACCTTCTTAGATATTCATTTACTAATTCGATAATATTAAGCAGTCTAATTTTATCAGTAAAATTACAAGTACGTCAAGTAAAGCATGCGTGTAGGTCCTAGACTACCCAGAAATAAGCATAATAGTAGCTACACACGGACTCTCGTCACCTCGTGCATGCGTAGCCCCCCACAAGTAGTGGCACATAATTAATTACTTCACCTATGGGGACAATTCCCTTTTACAAGGTTAGAAAAGAGACTTACCTCGCTCCAGAGTTCCATAGCCGGCTCCCAAGCCTTTCTAACAACTCGACTGATGACCAACGCTCCAAAACTTGCCTTCGCTTTATTAACATTCACAAGCTTCTAATCCTCCTCCGACATCGTAACATTGAGTAAAATGCTCATAGGTTACTAACAAATTGATATCTATAATTAAAATCTCAATTACAATTAAAATATTTCTCAAAATATTTATCAATATCCGTTTATGACTCACAAGTTGGCTATAAGCCTCCAGCTCAAATTGCCTAATAGGTTCATTTACTAACACATTCAACTCCACTCTTATCAATTAATACCCATTTGAAATCATCAATGATATTACATTAATTCTCCAACACCTCCAAGTTACTATTAATCGTCTTCCTTAACCTACATTTCGAAAATATTCAATTTGGTAATTACTTAGTTGAACACTTCCAGTTAAGCTAGAAAATGATTCCATAGGTTCATTACATCCTTTAATTTCATTTCTAAAAATACTATTTATCTCACTATTCATGCCATGAACTAGGGTTTATGAAATAAATTATCCAACCATAACAACTTGAAACAAATATTAGAATTACTCTCACTGACTCATAAGAAATGAGCTTAAAGCATTAGTATTGCCTTCTTAAAGCTTTTCTTTAAAATTCCAATGTTTGGGAAATTTGGTGTTCTTTAACAACTTGAATTATTTCTAGGGATTTCAAAGATTGAATGATGTTAATATTAGTGTTAATAGGATGTTACTAACTTAAAATATCCAATAAAACTCACCTTGTATTGTTAAGTAGTCCCCAAGGTCGAATCCACCATGAAAGAACCAATCCCTAGCTCAAGAAAATCCTCCAAGAAGCTGCTGCCCGTGACTGCCTTATATAGGCACTAGTGCTTCATCGAGTTGTACCTTGCGTTGTGCAGGTTGTACCTCTTATTATAAGTTTTCCCTGCTGGACGCCTTTTATTAAAATGCTCATAACTCCTTGTTGAAAACTCCAAATGACGAACGGTTTGAAGATATAGAAACTATACTCGAAGATCTTTTATTTTATAGGATGTAAACCATATAAATCCATATATATTTCGAGATATGAGCATCCAAAGTTGGCTCCATGTATCAGCAATTTCTGGCGAAATTGCTTTACCAGCCTTTATTCAGTCGATCATAGCTTTCTGTACAAATATCTAAATGATGAATGGTTTAGCTTTCTGGAAACTAGAGTCAAAGGGATACAACTTTTATATTTTGATGATTTTCTGATTCCTTATAGATTTCGATATGTAATCTTCTAAAGATGCACCAGTTGCTGTCCAAAACAGCTTTTTGCAGCAGAAAATTTCCAGCAGCTTTTTCTGTCTGAAATTCATTCCGTTAACCTTCCGAAATTCACCCGAGGCCCTCGGGACCTAGCATGTCCTAAAATACAATACGAACTTATTCGAGGCTTCAAACCACATCAAACAATGCCTAAAATTACGAATCGTGCATCAAATCGAATTATGAGTTTTCAAATCTTCCAACTTCTATATTTTGCGCCGAAGCGTATCAAATCCTTCCAGAATGACTTCAAATTTTGCACGCGAGTCATAGATGATATAATGGAGCTGTTTAAATTTTCAGAATCAGATTCCGACCCCGACATCAAAAAGTCAAACTCTCGGTCAAACTTTTTAAAAATCTTCTATTTTAGTACTTTCGCCAAATGACCCCGAAATGACCTACGGACCTCCAATTACACTTCCGAACACGCTACCAATACCAAAATTACTATATAGAGCTATTCCCGGACTCCAAATCCCAAACGAATATCGATAACATTGAAATACACCTCAACCCAAATTTATGAAATTCTTCCAAAATTTCAACTTCCTTAATAGGCGTCGAAACGCTCCCGAGTCATCCAAAACCCAATCGGGACATACGCCCAAGTCAAAATTCATCATGTGAATCTGTTGGAACCTTCAAATTTCGATTCCGTTGTCGTTTTCTAAAAAATCACACTTTAGTCAATTCTTCCAACTTAAAGCTCTCGAAATGAGAATTTTCTTTCTAAATCAACTCTGAACTTGCTGAAACTCAATTTCGACCACACATGCAAGTCATAATGCCTGAAGTGAAGCTACTCAGGGCCTCAAACCGCTAAACGATGTGGTAGAGCTCAAAATGACCGGTCGGATTATTACATTCTCTCTCACTTAAACATATGTTCGTCCTCGAACGTGCCAAGAACTACGCTGGAGTTGTCTCAAATCACTGTTTAATAACTCGTGCACCTACCCGTGCTACCACAACCCAGTTGAGCATATTAGCTCGAACAAATCTGAAGATTCTCCCTTTTGTCTAGTCAAGATAGCCTTGGAGCCAAATTCCAACATATGAAATTCTCTACCAGGTATGTTCCCAACATACGAACACCGTATCAATCTCTATGCGATGTACCAATACATGATTGCATACCTTTGATGAATCCACCCTATGCACTGCATAACTTACATGACCATAATAATATCCTCTGATAACAGTATCCGAAGTTTCATGAATCTGATGCTCACAATGCACCTCATGACATATATAAGTCTTGTTTCAACTCTGGAAATACGGCCACGACAGAAGAGACGTGTAGAATTCCATAACCAACTACCGAGACAACAAATCATTAAGTTTATACTCCTGACAAGAGCCATCACCTCATGTTGAATCAATTAATGGCATTTTCTCTTTGATACACTTCATATGATCTACTTGCACTGATCCTAGATCCATTAATCTCTTCTCACCCAGTATAAGTTGCCCAAGCAATTATCCACCCCAGACTCTGCCAAAATCTCATATGATGCCACGATGTGCTAATAAGCCCCAACTCGAACGTGATACATAAGGAAAATGAATTCTGGAAGGGACCACTCAGCTCACGCACTGATATGAAATTTCCTCAAAAAATGAGAAACATGACTCACAAAAACAGGATATATAAAACCATACTCAACATCACACCGTTGCAGCGCGCAACCCGATCCAACCATGATACTCGTGGCGGCATGCCACCCGATCTACACATAATAATCTATTAGAAAGTACTCACCGAGCTAAAATGCTCATACTACAAAATACCAAATATGGGTCACAAGCAATGTTAAGGGCACAATACCAACCCTGGGGGGACATATAGCAACATAAGCTACAAAACTCAAGCACAACTGAGGTGCAATAGATGATCTGAATCTCAGGAGCCATCCTGCTCACATACACCATCACTACGCGGAACCTAAAAGCATAAGAAAGTTATCAAGACGCTCACAACTCACACGGCCCAATATAGTATTACATGAAATAGTTGTCGAAATAACATCCCACGTTCTAGTACTCCTCCCTGAGGAGCGCTATACTGAAATGAACACATATGGTCACATAGAGCCCATACTCATATTTAAATCTATCCACAGACCTTAAGCCGATTTTGATCGTACCACACAGAGCTAATAACCTTTCAAGGGTCCACACTAACCCAGACACACAAGAACATCCCTCATATCCGGAACAAACTTCCACAATCCGCAACCAAATGAACCGAGCGCCTTCCAGGCCTAAACCCTCACACTACTGGTATTACCATAATCTCCATTCTTGGTCTTAAATCTTTAATCAGTTAAGTGACTATATGTCACCTTTATACAATCTTCTCGTGGGGTACGCTCCCACGACCTTCCGCATAAGATAATAAGTCTGCACATCTATACCACCATCCGCACTAAAGCTTCAAAGCAAATTAAGAATCCTTAACCAGGATGCAAAACTCTTTCACGAAACACTGATCTTAGGCGATTATAAAGACAATACTAGCTTGCCCTAAACATTCAAATCCATTTCCTGCTCATCTGAGCTCGTGACATCCTTGCCTACACCGAACCGCAACCTTGATCCTTACTTCCCAATCCATGCTGCTTACTGCACCTAACATGCCAATATGAGATAGCATAAGAATTTCATCATAACTCCTGAACCAGTATTAGAGTGGACACTTCATCATATATAAACCTTTTACTTAACTCAATTCAAGAGAACCATAACAACACACGAGTGAATTCTCATAATCACAAAACATGAAAATCCTCAAGTAATAGTTTATACCACTATAATCCTTCCAGGATCCGCCTACACATAACAGGACATAATAATTGAATGCTTCCAAATAAAATCAATTACAGCGGCCATCGGGCACTCGCACGCACCGTCACCAATCACATGCATAACTAATCATGCTGAAGGAGTTGATCACTGCCACCAATATTCCAATTCCACCACGGCTAGCCATCTACCTTTTTCTAATTTACTTTTAACTTGCCTTAGAAATAATAACAACTCCAGTCAACACATAACAACTCAATTCACACTCATCCTGAGTGACCCCATTCCACAAGACTACTTTGTCTCCAAACCCATGAACAGTTGCATGCCCTCCTTGCACGCACATTCGCATCTTTGACTGGTATACCCATACCGATAATCCTTCTACAAATCTGGAGTTTATTTCTCTCATTCCTCCAATGCTACACTGCAAGCCGAAAACATCATAGAACATTCCGGGCCTCCTATCACAATCTGCTGCAAGAGCCCGATCCTTAGCCATACTGAGGGCTTGAAACCCTTAAACACTGCATTCTTAACCTTTTAATACATTAGGACCATTGTTGAGAGTCACCCACTCTGTCTTGGTCCCGAATATAATCAACTCCAAGGCTCCGCTGGCACCTGAACATCCATCTTAATAAAGCACCCGACTGACCAACTTCCCTTTGCAAATAATCTCCGTACGAAGCATAAGCCCTGAATCTTCCCAAAGCCTGAACACAAGTCAATAAGGCTAATTATAGCACCCCCCCCCCAAACAATTCCTTTGCTTAAATTACAACGTATGCCCTCTTCCCTTGGCTACATTAACCCACCATTATGCCGACAACCAGAATTTTCACCAGTAGATAACCATGCTACCCAATCGTAGACAGTGGGACACTCCCACTTTGGCCAAGCTCACCCCTCTAAGCAACTACTTGACTTTATCTTCTCACACCTGGCCTGCTAGAAATTTAACCACCACTTGACACTTCTCATATGTCCTTCCTCATCCTTTGTTGACCAGTTGTTGCCTTAGATCAATGTCTATCTCTGTAGTACTTGAACCAGTAACTCACTGCTATCTTCAAATCTTTTTGAAGTTCATCTTTCTCGATTCTTCGACATTAGAAACACTGATTCGATCATGAACCACCGCGATCTCTGACAGCCGCTTCCCGGACACCATTTCATAATACCGTGCTACGAAGGCAAATTTGAAGAAGTTCATAACATCGGTGAACTTAACACGTTCAATCAAGGGCGACAATATCTCATAATATACGAAATTCCACAACACTTGGAAATACCAAATCTCGTTACTCTATCGATCCAAGCCTAAACATTTATAGTCTGATTGTCTTTCCTCCGCCGAAAATATAATACCGAACCTCTGAAATCATGCTTTGAGTAGAACTCCTTTCAAGTCATTCACTGTCCCAACACATGGGCAAGCATCCTACCACCACGTCATTTACTGCACGATAACCATTCATGAGCATAATAACAACCTGAGTGTAGCCTCAAAGCTCTCAGAAATACAACTACTGAGATGAAACAACATAATATCCTTCCGCAAAGCAACGACAATAGCCCCAACCAACTATGCATGGAGAAACATCTTGCACCACATCTGTAGTATCATTATAGTTCTTCAATTGCCGATTTATATCAAAAATTTTGCGTCGCATAATATTGAATAGGAAAGAAGTGATGGAATAAGCCTCAAAGGAATCAAATCGCACGATGGAGAATCAAGAAGGAAATTGCTCTTAACAGCTCTGTAGCCTCTCGAAGATAAGTACAGACATCTCTGTACCGATCCGCAAGACTCTACCAAACTTGCTCATGACTCGTGAGACCAAAGGGAGCCTAGTGCTCTGATACCATGTTGTCACGACCCAAAATCCTATAAAAGCGTCGTGATGGCGCTGGACACCATTGTCAGGCAAGCCAACACTAAATAGTAATTTGAATTCTCATTTTAGTGCTCCTGAAAACATAAATTTCTTTCAAATTTAACTAGTAACAAATAAACTTTAAAAAAAATAATGTTAATGGTTTCAAATTTTAATAAAAAACATCCCCTAATCATCCCATAACCCGGTGTCACAAATGCATGAGCATTTACTAGAAAGTAAAATAAAATACAACAACTGTCCATAATACAAATTTGGACAGAAAGAAAGATACAAGTACTATGAAGGAGACTCTGCTGGTTGCGGGTCGTCTCATAAGGTGCAACTCACCTTAGTCCCCGTATCAACCACGTTGCTGCACCCACAAGGCCACTATCCATACATGTACTTGTATATCAAAATGAACAACAAGTGTAGTATGAGTACGAAAACAACGCATACCCAGTAAGTATCCCGCCTAACCTCGAAGAGGTTGTGACGAGAGGTCGATTTTGACACTTTCTAGTGGTCAAGTTAATATAATTAAATGTGACGCTAAGCATGGATGTCATTATTAAATAACAAAAAACAACAGAAAGTGACAGCTTATTTCATAAATATAATTTTGATTTTTCGTCATTTCAGTTGAAAATTTATATTTCAAGGCATTTAAGTAGTTCGAAGTTACAGAAAGTACAAAGCAAATAGCATGCGCAAATAATATCGAGGTCGTACGACCCGATCCAACATAAATAATAAAATGTGCATTGCGGGAGGGTCGAACGGTGCGAACCATAGATGCATCCATTACCCTGCTCGCGAAACCATAGGTGCATCCATCTTTAAAAATCCAATGTTTGGGAAATTTGGTGTTTTTTTAACAACTTGAATTATTTCTAGGGATTTCAAAGATTGAATGATGTTAATATTAGTGTTCATAGGATGTTACTAACTTAAAATATCCAATAAAACTCACCTTGTATTGTTAAGTAGTCCCCAAGGTCGAATCCACCATGAAAGAACCAATCCCTAGCGCAAGAAAATCTTCAAAGAAGCTGCTGCCCGTGACGGCCTTATATAGGCATTGTTGCTTCATCGAGTTGTACCTTGCGCTGTGCAGGTTGTACCACTTATTACAAGTTTTCCCCTGCTGGACACCTTTTTATTAAAATGCCCATAACTCCTTGTAGAAAACTCCAAATAATGAACGGTTTGAAGATATAGAAACTAGACTCGAACATCTTTCATTTGATAGGTTGTACACCATATAAATCCATATATATTTTGAGATATGAGCATTCAAATTCGGCTCCATGTATCAGCAATTTCTGGCGAAATTGCTTACCAGCCTTCATTCAATCGATCATAACTTTCTGTACAAATGCCCAAATGATGAATGGTTTAGCTTTATGAAAACTAGAACTAAAGGGCTAAAACTCTTGTCTCTTGAGGAGTTTTCGATTCCTTATAGATTTCGATATGTAATCTTCTAAAGATGCACCAGTTGCTGTCCAAAACAGCTTTTTGCAGCAGAAAACTTCCAGCAGCTTTTTCTGTCCGAAATTTATTCCGTTAACCTTCCGAAATCCACCCGAGGTTCTCGGGACCTTAACCAATAACACTAGAATGTCCAAAAATACAATACAAACTTATTCGAGGTTTCAAACCACATCAAACAACAAAATTACGAAACGCGCATCGAATCGAATTATGAGTTTTAAAATCTTCCAACTTCTATATTCTGCGCCGAAAGGTATCAAATCTATCCGGAATGACTTCAAATTGTGCATGCGAGTCATAAATGACATAATGGAGCTGTTTAAATTTTTAGAATCGGATTCTGACCCCGATATCAAAAAGTCAAACTCTCGGTCAATCTTTCTAAAAATCTTTTTATTTTATAACTTTCGCCAAATGACCCCGAAATGACCTACGGACGTCCAATTCCAATTACAAACATGCTTCCAATACCATAATCACTATACAGAGCTATTTCCTGACTCGAAATCCCAAACGGATATCGATAACATTTAAGTACACCTCAACCCAAATTTATGAAATTCTTCCAAAATGTCAACTTCCTCAATAGGCGTTGAAACGCTCCCGAGTCCTCCAAAACCCGATCCGGACATACGCCCAAGTCAAAAATCATCATGTGAATCTGTTGAAATCTTCTAATCTCGATTTCGAAGTCGTTTGCTCAAAAATCACACTTTAGTCAATTCTTCCAACTTAAAGCTCGCGAAATGAGAATTTTCTTTCTAAATCAACTCTGAACTTCCCGAAACTCAATTTCCACAACGCATGCAAGTCATAATACCTGAGGTTAAGCTACTCAGGGCCTCAAACCGATGAACAACGCGCTAGATCTCAAAATGACCGGTCGGGTTATTACAATTTACTCCTCTAAAATTAGACTTATCAGTGCTTAAACCAAACCCTTATAGCCTTGTTATCTCCATAGTAATTGTATATTTCTTTTTATATAAGAAAAAGTTGATATAGAGCTCCTTTGTAATACATGAAATTGCATAAATACAGTAAAATAATTCATCAGATAAAGAGAAGAAGGTTAACCTCTTGAGTCGAAGGAGAGCTTTATCAATTTCAAGTCTCGGTTATTCTTAAGGCCTTTGCCCAAAGCTTTCTTCTTCTTCTCTTTTTCCCTTTTGTTTTCTCTGAAACTCGCTGCTTTTGTTCTCTTTTGCGCAGCTTGCTGCTTTCCCCTTTTGTTTGATTCAAATGTCTTCCAGAGAATGGGCTTCGTGTTCTTTCAATCTTATTCTTCTTATTTTTTTTTACTTTTTTCCTCTTTTTACTTTTTAGTCACGACATGGGCTAAGCCCACTTGTATTATGTCTCTTTTTTGTTTCATTTTTTCTTGTATTTTTTTGTAGTTACTTTCTTATAATTATTACTATTATTATTATTATATTATAATATAATGAGCAATACACCCTTTTTAAAAATATAAGGTATTACATTATATGAGCCTCACCTAACTGGCCTCAATCATCATCAGTAACTTCATACTTGTATGATCATTCTCCCACTTTCAGATTTGCAATTATTATGAGTATGATAACAACCATGTTGTCAAATTATTGCTTCCCTCTATTCAATAAGAAAATCCGAATTCAATAATTTTCCATTGAGATATTAAATGTATTAGAAGAAAGCTAAGTCAGTTGCAAAAATTCAATCTAGAGGAGAAGTATTTCCTAAGTTTTGTTTGTGTATCCAATACTAAAGTTGCAAGTTTTATCCAAAAATAACTGCTTAATAAAAATACAACATCAAAATCAGTCACCGCCCAATATCGATAGAAAAAAGCACGAGGAAAGAGAAGATGTGTAACATTTGATACGGACTAACCTTGATTGTTACTGCTTGCGGATGGACGATTGATTGGTTGAATAGCACCTTGTTGTACAGAAGAAGCTTCGCCAGGTGCACGAGCACTGAATATTAGCATGTCAGGATCAAGTCTTAAATTGAGGTTGAGACGTTGAAGTCGTGTAACGACGTTCATCGTAATATCTTGTTCCATAGCATCCTTTTGTGCATTGAGCTCTTCCAGCAATTTTTTCTTTTGTGCGTTGAGTTTTTCCAGCAATTTGTGTTGCATCCTCTCTTCCATTTCCTCCACTTTTTGTTCTATTCTCTCATCAGTAGCATTTACAGAGGATCCAAAATCTCATTTTTTTCTTTTTTAAGACAATCTTGTTAACTCCTCGTCCATACAATCGTACCCGACCTGGGTGCTCAGGTCCCATGACTGATGCAAACGCGTCAACTGAACCACTTCATCTCCTCTTTCTTGAGTTGATTGTATTTTCTCCATTTCAGCCTACAAACCAAATGCAAGAGAACAGAGTTTAAGTAAATAACACTAAGTCGATAATTAAGAACAAATAAATAATCACGACAAATTTTAAATTAGAAATTTCTTACAATTTTACTAATTGTATTCTCTTAAGAACCTTTGTATACTCGACCAGGTTTTCTTTTTCTTGTAGCCACAAAGATGTCCTTACTTGATAGAGTAACTGAAGTATCAGCCATTTCCTTCTTTTTTTCCTAGTAAAAAACTGGTTTAATAATCTTTTCATGCAATGTTAGCAACTTCATACTTTAAGAAAAATATGAGAAAAAATCAAACCTCGATGATTCGAGCAAAACTTGTTTTGCCAGCAGTGTGTGGTTGATTCTCGATATTGGTTTCAGAAATTTTCTGCAAATAAACAAGCAAAGATTGACAAATATTTCATGCTAACATACATCAATTTAGACATGATTAAATATGAACTCCTATTTTAAACCCAAACACAAATACATCATCACAAGTAGGGCAAGTCTGCATAACAGATCAATAACAAAACTAACTAGTCATTTCATGAATTAGAATTAACATGCTGAGAGCACAACGAACAGGCCAACACAAAAGAAACAAACAAGCATTTATGTCGAAAGCCATTGTACCTTGGCGGTGTCGAGCCCCCTTTTTTATGCCTCGCTGCGGGAGTCAGGGTTTCGACATTCATTTGGGACAACTCGTTTCCTTTCGAAAAGGGGTACAAGAAGTTGAAGAGTCGCCACCTAACGGATTAAGGTGCGTTAGGGCACCTATTGCAAGTAACTCATAAAACCGATTTGTGTTACCAGATATTGGGTAAGGGCTTGAAATTACCTTGAGGGGAAGGTGTTAGGCACCCCTAGAGGTCCACAACGGTGGGTCCCGGCCAAACTTACTTTTTGTGAATTAGTCATTTAACAGATAAGCAGTCTAAGCACACAAATGTAAAAAGGATAGAGGGATTTTAACAGATAAGTAGTCCAAGCACACATATATAAATAAGACAAGGGAAATCCTAGGTTTGTTAGACTATAGGATCACATACCGTACAATACCCGATAATCCTTCCTCAACTAGAGAGGCTACATGTGGTATTAGCGCACAGGTCATCATATCCTTTTACACCCAATTACCCTCCCCTTAGCGGTTATATAAGCGATTTTAATTAAATGAGCTATAAGTGTGCATTACTCGCCCCGTCCTTGTGGTCCCGGAGGTGTTTAGGACCTCTAATTTTAGGTAGTTCTAGACTCCCCTAAGGTGTTTAAAAGGGAAAAATCTAAGCGACAACAAAGAACAAACAGGACTGTCAGACAAAAAGCAGTTAAGGGGGCTCATGTTAACCTCCACAAATAAACAGGTATTTGCACGTCTCAAACAACAGATTTCAGATGTTTAGAAAGGTCCTAGAACAGGATATCTAGGTGAGCATGACAAACAGGGAATATGTAGCATTGTTTTAAAGCGAAGTGGCGTGAACCTAATCATTTTGCCTACTAATTTTATTACCTGTTGAATCTGGGCAGTCACAAATAAGCAAAGCATAGTTTTACAGTTTTTATAAGACTTACTTACCTAAGTCTTTCCTAGGCGTGATTCAGGCATACCCTATAACATGTTGTCTAAAAACGCAAACAGTATTCTGAAAATGGAAAGCAAACGGTCTGAGTTTTAACACGTCCTGGAAACATGCTTGTTTAGGTGTTGATCATCACGAAACTGGTTTTACCCTATAACATGATGTCTATGTGTTGGGGTTGTTTTTAAACATCTTTATAGACGGGACAGTTATTTATTTAGGTGGTGTAGACATGATTTAAAGCGAATGCAAATACAGTCCTAAAACAGGATCTCTAATGAACATAAATAATGGACATTTTATTAGGTAGAATTATAACATTAACTTAATAACAGGGTTTCTTGGTGATCGTAATTATGCAGAAGCGGAATTTCATGATAAGTGAAGTGATGAGACTACCACATGTTTTCTAATATGCAAAACAGTAAACATAATTATCCTAAGGCAAGATTTCTAATGCGAATAACACAACAGACGTATGACATGATCTCTAATGCAAGTAAACATAATATAGGCCTAAAGGCATGATTTCTACCTGGATTCTCCACAAAAATCATATAAGAATCTCTCCTTTTTTTACTAATTTTCCCCAATATCAGTTTACAATAGTGATTATTACAGACCAGAAGTGAATGAATTACATAAATAAATATAAACTATGTTATAGGGAGCCTGAAATAGGCCTAAGGTGAACCTGAGAATACCATGCCTTCAAAATATAGTCCAGGATGCCAAGAGTCTCATAGCCAACAGGGTGTCTTGGTGTGTCAAAGTTCCCTAAGGACCTCAAGGATACCGGGCAATGCTCACACCAAGATCCTTTAAGTAGGGGAGTGATTATGTGCAGTGTGGAAAGGTCAGCCCCAATTTTCCAGAGTTCGGAGGAATCTCATGGATTCCTAGGTAGTACACACACTAGAGGGGCAGAACTTAATAATCTAAGAGTAGAAGTGAGAGTGCTTGACATAGTTTGGAAGAGATTAGTAAAAATTTATAGAGATAAAACTTTTAGGAGTGAAAAGGTTTTCAGGAATAGAAACAATTCTTTTTAAAAAAATGTTAAGAGTGAAAACAATTTTGGAAACAATTCTGAGAAGAAGAAAGATTCAACAAGCAAACACACAATCATAACACTTAGAGTGCCCAGGGTCAAAACCAATTATTACTTGATTAAGTGGAGACTAAAGCTTTACAGACAGGGATCAGGGGATTGGGAACATAGAAAGCTCACATCAAAAGCACATGAACATGGTAAGAGGAGAAGCATGTGGACCAGCAAGTACACAGAACAAGTAGGAACTGACTGACAAACAAAAACGCAGAACTACTGCTTCAAAGTATTAACAAGGGAATCATGCTAGAAAGTGACAATGGATAGCAAAACAGAGAGCCAGAGTGTGGGAATGGTCATGTTGAAGACAAGGGTGCACTGCACAGAATTAGTCATGCCAATTAGAATCAACCAAATACATTGGGAGTTTATGACACTAACATGAGCATACTAGTTGAGGGAAGTAAACAAGAACATAAATAAACATGCTGGCTGTAACGACCCGACCGGTCGTTTTGAGATCCAACGCGTCGTTCAGCAGTTGGGAGTCGCGAATAGATTCATTTTAGGTATATTGACTTGTGCATATGGTCGGAATTGAAATTCAGGAAGATCGGAGTTGAATTTAAAGGAAAATTCTCATTTCAGAAGTCTTAAGTTGAAGAAATTGAGTAAGACTGGAATTTTGAGTAAACGACCTCGGAATCAGGATCCGAAGGTTCCAGCAGGTTTGTATGGTGATTTCGGACTTGGGCGTATGTACGAGTCTATATTTGGATAACCCGAGAGCGTTTCGGTGTATATTGTGGAAGTCGGCATTTTTGAAGAAATTTCCTAAGTTTGGCTTGAAGCGCATTTCAATGATACTTATGTCTGTTTAGGATTCTGAGTCTGGGAATAGCTCCGTATGGTGATTCTGGAGTTGGGATCGCGATCGGAAATGAATTCGGATATCCGAAAGTCAATTTAAGGTCATTTGGCTAAAGATAGAAAACTGAAGGTTTTTGAAGAATTCGACCGGAAATGGAAATTTTTATATTAGAGCCAGAATGCGATTTCGGAAGTTGGATGAGGTCCGTAATGTCGAATATGATTTGCCTACAAAATTTGAGGTCAATCGGATGTGGTTTGATAGGTTTCGGCATCAAATGTGGAAGTTAGTAATTTCCAAGTTCATAAATTTGAATTTCGATGCGATTAGTGATTTCGGCATTGTTTAAGATGATTTGAAGCCCCGATCAAGTTTGTGGGACGTTATGGGACTGTGCTGTGTGTTTGGACGGGGTCCCGAGGGCCTCGGGTGTATTTCGGGGTGGTTTCAGGGCATTTCGGAGTGAATTTGTTGTTGCTGGTTTCTGGTGCTGCTGGTGTTCTATGCGATCGCAGCCTTAGATGTGCGATCGCGAAGAAGAAAGGTGAAGGGGGTGAGTTTGGCTTATGCGATCGCGGTCCCTTGTGTGCTATCGCGGAGAAGGATTTAAGGGAGGCCGGGTTTTTGGCCTATGTGATCGCGGAAGTGCAATGCGATCGCGGAAGGGAAGGCTGGGCGGCTTATGCGATCGCGAATTTTGGTGTGCGATCGCGGAGGAGGGTCCTGGGTGGCATGTACGGTCACAAAGGCTATCCTGTGATCGCAGAGAAGGCATGTGCTGGGCAGTGTTGATTAAAACGGGATTTTGGCATTTCTCTCTCATTTTTCAAAGCCATGGGCGATTTTTGGAGAGCTTCAAGAGAGGATTTTCGTCATCTATGTTAAGGTAAGTTACTCCTACTCATTTCAAGTTAGATACAAGATTATTACATGGATTAGAACATGAAAATTAGGGAAAATTTGAGGAAAATTTGGAAGAAACCTAGAATTTGGAAATTTGGATTTTAGCCACGAATTGAGCATGAATAATTGAGTAAAATGTGTAATTGAATTAGTAAAGCTTCGGGTAGAGATTTTCTTCAAGAAATTTCGAGGTCCGGGCACGTGGGCCCGAGGGCATTTTGGTCATTTCATTGAGCCGGGCTGAGGAACTTTGTAATTTGAATTGGTTATGATCTATTGAGTATATTTTCATCGAATTATCGTTATTTGGATAGTTTGGGAGCGTTGCGCATCCATTTTGGTCGTCGTAGAGGCTTGGAGGCCGGTGATGGATCTTCGGAGCGAGGTGAGTCTCCTTTCTAACCCTGTAAGAGGGAATTGTCCCCTTAGGTGTTCTACATGCTACATTTAATTGTTTTTTGGGGGCTACGTACGTACCAAGTGACGAGAGTCTGTATGTAGCGGCTACTATTGTTATGTCCGGGTAGTTAGGCCCCACATCATGCCATGTATACTTCTTGTAATGAATTATATGTATATTATAATATCCTGTTGTGTGGTTTTGTTTCTCTGAGATTCATGGATTTTTAAATTAATATGGAAGGAAATTGTTTTCACGGAAAAATATTATGAAATGTATTAACTTACGGGAAGGAATATGAAAGAAATTATTTATGGAAAGTATTATGAAAGGAAAAGAAATGACTAATAAGTTTTGTACTCTACATAAGATATTATTGTTTCCCCGAGCGTTCATTTACTTAAATAATTGGAAAGGATTGTGGTGAAATGAACTTTACATTCTGTGTTTTATACATAATTGCTACTCACTGTCTTACTTGTCTTCCGCTTTTATTCGTTTTATCATTGTTATATCATACTGTTGGACCTTAGTGAGTGTCAAGTCGACCTCTCGTCACTACTTCTTCGAGATTAGACGGGATACTCACTGGGTACATATATGTATATGTACTCATGCTACACTTTATGTGCATTGTGTTGCAAAGGTATCTTTATAGTACAGTGATCGATTTGGGGACTTATACGGGCTGCATTCATCCAGAGGCGTTCCACAGCTGTCGGAGTCTCCCTTCAGTGTACTTACATTTTATATTTATTGCCTTTGTCCAATTTTTTTTCGGACAAGCGTTGTATAATTGTACAAATTCTTAGAAATTGCTCACGGACTTGTGTCACCGGGTTCTGGGGATGTCTTGGTATTTATTTTTTTTGTATTAAGTTGGTTTCGTGCCGTATTTAAATTACGAAATTTACTTATTTAATAATGAAAATGCAAGAAGAGGCTTCGATTCTAAAAGGTTAAATAGGAAAGTGTTCCAACTGATTAAGGGGTTGGCTTGCCTCACAGTGGTGTCCGACGCCATCACAACCCATAGGTTTTGGGTCGTGACAACGTGGTATCAGAGCACTAGGTTCCCTTAGGTTTCACGAGTCATGAGCAAGTCTAGTAGAGTCTTGCGGATCAGTACGGAGACGTCTGTACTTATCTTCGAGAGGCTACAGGGCTGTAGGAGTACTTCCCTTCTTGATTCCTCATCGTGCGATTGGATTCCATTAAGTCTTATACCTATGTTTCTTCCTACTCAATCTTATACGTCGCGAAGCTCTTGCTATGATTCGAGGCTTTGAGGAATTGAAATGGTGCTACGGATATGGTGCGAGATGTTTTCCATGTGCAGTTGGTTGGGGCTGTTGTTGCTGCCCTGCAGAAGAATAATATGTTGTTTCAGCTCAGTAATTGTGTTTCTGAGGACTTTGAGGCTATGATCAGGTTGTTATGATGCTTACGATTGGATATCGCGCGGTGTTGATAGGATGGTAAGATGCTTGCCCATATGTAGGGGCAATGAATGGCTTGAAGGGAGGTCTTCTCAAGGCGTGGTTTCGAGATTTCAATGTTTTAGTTCCGGCGGAGGAAAGGCACTTGGACTATGAATGGTCCGGTTCGGATTGATAAAGTAGTAAGCTTGGTTCTATCTAGCAAGGTGGAGTATTCACCTGTGTTGTGGTATCGTCGTTTGATCGAATAGGATATGTTAAATTCGCCGGTGTTATAGCTCTTAGGTCGCATGAGGTTAGAGTGCTCTGAAGCGGTTGTCAGAGATCGTGGTGTGTAGTGGTTCAGAATTGAACAGTTACCTCTAAGGAAGGAAGCTCGAGAAAGACGATCTTCGAAGAGTTCGAAGTTGTGGTGATCTGCTGGCTCAAAGAACTACAAAGAAGGATGTTGAATTAAGCACGCAATTGAGAAGCACGCAATGAAGGAAGATATGTGAAAAGTGATAGGTGGTGGTTCCATTTCAAAAAGGCCAGGCGTAAGGAAAGGAAGTCAGGTAGTGCTTAAAGGAATGAGGTTAACCGAAGTGGGGGAGTCCCACCACCTGCAATTTGGGTTGTGGGGTTGTGTCCTCATGGAGTTGCGGATTGTTGGCATATTGGCAAGTTGTTACATCTAAGGGAAAGGAGTATAGCGGTAATTAGGCATGGCATTCGTTAAAGGTGTGTGAAGCTGGTCCTATTGGACCAGGGTTAGGCTTTGGAAGACTAAGAATTCGTGCTTAAGGCATAGGCAAGTTGTAAGGGTAGCGACTCAGTCACGTGCTTCGTTGAAAGGGTGTTCATGTGCTAGGAGAGCCTTGGAGTTGATTGTATTCGGGGCCAGTCAGAGTGGTTGACTCTCAGTAGTGGTCCTAATGAATTCAAAAGTTAGAGAATGCGGTGTTTAAGGGTTTCAGGAAGCAGTATAATTAAGAATCGAGCTTCTACAGTATAATCTCTAAGAGGAAGGAAGATGGTTGGAGTGTTCTATGTTATTTCAGCACGTTGGATAGCATTGGAGGAGTGAGAGAAATGGACTCCGGGTTGTAGAAAGATTATCAGGAGGTTGTGAGACGGGTTGCGGAATTTAGGCAGCATGGTCTCGTGAATCAAGGTCACTCGGGATGAGTGAGGGTTGAGCTGCTATGAGTTGAAGGAAGTTACTATTACCTTTGAGGCAACTAAATATGATTAAAAGAAGATAGATTGGTTAGCCATGGTTGAAATGGCACAAGTACGGCAGTGATAAGTTCCTTTGGCATGATTGAGTACGTGTACGGTCTGTGCAGATATGTGTGGGGCCTGTCGTCCGTCGTAATAGATTTTAGTTGGAAGCATTCAGGTGCTATGGCCTGTCAGGGGTAGGTGGGTCCCAGAAGGGTTATGGTGGTTCAGACCACTACTTAAGGATTTGCATGTATTGTGATTGTGAGAGCTCACTTGTGTGTTGTTATGGTTCTCAGGAATTGAGGTAAGTAAAGGCTCTATATGATGGAGTGTTCACCCTAATATTGGTTCAGGAGTTATGATGGAATTCTCGCACTATCTCATATTGGCATGTTAGGTGCAGTTAGCAGTATGTAACTGGATGTAAGAATCGAGATTTGCGGTTCGGTGTTAACAAGGATGTCATGATGCTCGGAGGAGAAAGAAAAAAGGATTTAAATGATTAGAATAAATTGATATTGTCTTCAGTGTCATCTGAGTTCGGTGTTTGGTGAAAGAGGCTTTGTATCCTGGTTACGGGTCCGTGAATTGTTTTACAGCCTTAGGGTGGTCGGTGGTATAGTTATGCATACTTGTTGCCTTGTGTGGATAGTCGTGGGAGTGTGGCCTTGGGAAGATTGTGTAAGCGTGACTTGTAGTCACCTGATTGATTGCAAATTTAGACTAAGTATAAGGAGTGTAATATTGCTTAATTGAGAATTTATGCCTGAAAGGCGTTCGGCTCAGTTGGTTGTGGATTGTGGGGTGTTTATCTCGACTATGATGGTTGTCCTCGTGGGTATAAGAAAAAGGAAGCGGGTTGTTTGGACCCAGGTAAGGCTATCAGCCTAGTTCAATGCGAGCAGAATCAGCTTGAAGTGAGTGAATGGATTTAAACAAGATTTTGGGCTTCATGCGAGTCAGAGGTGTTCATTTCAGTATGGCACTCCTCAAGGAGGGGTATTGGGATATCAGGTGTTGTCCCGTCTTCATCAAATTCATTTGATATTGTGATTGTGCCGTGTGAGTTGTGAAACGGCTTGATAATTTCTTATGTGTTGAGGTTACGCGTAGTGACGAGGTTATGTGAGCAGGATGGCTCCTGAGATTCAGTTTATATATCGCACCTCAGTCGTGCTGGAGTTTTTGTAGCATATGGCTCTATCAGTATCCCCAAAATGGTATTATGCACTTAGCGTGCTTGTGACCGATATTCAGTGATTTGTAATAGTAAGCAATTCAGCTCTGTGTATATATTTCTTAATGTAAATTCTATGATGGGATCGGGTGGCACGCCGCCACGGGTATGTTATTTGGATCGGGTTGTGTGCCGCAACAGTGTGATGTTGAGCAAGACTCCTATAATGATTATTCTTGTGTTTTACTTCCTATTTCTCTGAGGAAAGTTCATATTTATAGTGTGAGTCGGGTAGTCCCTTCCTGATGTCGTTTCCTTATGTGTCGTGTTCGAATTGTGGCCTATTGGACCATTGTGGTATCGTGTGGGACTGTTGGTTATGCTTGGGGTGATTGGTTATCTGAGCAGTTCGTACTGGGTGAGACGAGATTATAAAATTTGGGATCAGTGCGATAGGACTATGCAAGTATATTACAGGACAATCACCATCATTGGTTGTAATGGGATGATGATCTTAGTCAGGAGGAAGGATTTCAATGTTTAGTTAACTCTGCAGTTGGTTAGGAATTTCTACACATTTCCTCCGCTGTGGTGGTATCGTCAGCGTTATAGCAAAATGTATGAATGTAACTTATAAGGTGCTTTGAGAGCATCAAAGTCACAGAATTTTGGCTATTAAGATCCAGGGAGCGTCATTGTGGTCAGATAATGGATCAGGCGGTGTATGGTGCTGATTCAGCAAGGGCATGCAGTTGTGTTCTGGTGCCTCGTGTGGTAGTTGATTCGGTGTTCAAATGTTAGAAACAGGCCTGGCAGAGAATTTCAGATGTTAGAACTAAGTTCGGAGCTTATTGTATGAATAAAGGAGGATATCTTCAGATTTGATCAAGCTTATGTGCTCAACTGGGTTGTGGTAGCACGGGCAGGTGCACGAGGTGTTAAACAGTGATTCCAGGTAATTCTGGGGCAGTTCCTGGCACGTTCGAGGACGAACGCCTGTTTAAGTGGGGGAGAATGTAACGACCCGACCGGTCGTTTTGAGATCCAGTGCGTCGTTTAG
>ML241339.1:0-22262 GCA_005239495.1 Nicotiana undulata | reverse complement strand
ATGATTATTTGGCATTGTTTCATGGTTATTGACTTGTATTGGATATTTGGGGAAAAGAAAGTGGCCATTGTTATCGTTCCAGTATTTACTTGGATTTCTGTGCTTTATACATAATTGCTACTCACTGTCTTACATGTCTTCCGCTTTTATTCGTTTTATCATTGTTCTATTATACTGTTGGACATTAGTGAGTGTCAAGTCGCCCTCTCGTCACTACTTCTTCGAGATTAGACGGGATACTCACTGGGTACATATATGTATATGTACTCATTCTACACTTTCTGTGCATTGTGTTGCACAGGTACCTTTATAGTACAGTGATCGATTTAGGGACTTATACGGGCTGCATTCATCCAGAGGCGTTCCACAGCTGTCGGAGTCTCCCTTCAGTGTACTTACATTTTATATTTATTGCTTTTGTCCAATTTGTTTTTCGGACAAGCGTTGTATAATTGTATAAATTCTTAGAAATTTCTCATGGACTTGTGTCACCGGGTTTTGGGGATGTCTTGGTATTTATTTTTTTTGTATTAAGTTTGTTTCTTGCCGTATTTAAATTACGAAATTTACTTATTTAATAATGAAAATGCAAGAAGAGGCTTTGATTCTAAAATGTTAAACAGGAAAGTGTTCCAACTGATTAAGGGGTCGGCTTGCCTGACAGTGGTGTCCAGCGCCATCACAACCCATAGGTTTTGGGTCGTGACACTGGCCAAGTACCAAACAAGAGTATTGAAACTTAGATATACTGATTAAAACACTGAACAATAAAGGGCAAAACTTAAGCATGCTGAATAAAACAGTAAATAGGAAAGGTCAATTAAAGACATAATCAATTAACTAGTGCGGAAGTAAGTATGGATTTAACAACTATGGAGCAGATAGAGTTGAATTTTAGAATCGAAATAAGAACATACCAGTTAAAGAAGCAAAGTACAGAATGTAAAACAAGTAGAGTTCCACAGTCTAGCCTTGGCTTTCAGCCGGCTAGACAATTAGTTAGCACGAGTAGCAGAGAAAGAAGAGAGAATTTTGAGTGTGTGTGTGTATTTTTGAACGAATTGTTTGTGTCTTTATAGGTAAAACAAGATGTATTTATAGCACTTAGGAGTAGAATAAATAAGGTAAAGAATCAGAAATCAATCAATTAAGGGCAACCATAGAGTCGTAGAATCAATTAATATGAGGGAGTCTGGAATAGACCCCTTAATTAGGGGTAATTCATTAACGGTAACAACAAGAGAGTTTAATTAAGGCAAGAATCCAAATCATACCAAATAAAGGATCAGTAAAGATCACAAAAGCATGTGGGCGAGTAGTTAAAGTAAGTGTGACCAATTAAAATTACAAATAAGGAAACAAACAAGATCTGTTCATACAAATTTAACAAGGCAAAATAATAGGAAATAATCAGTAAGAATCTTCAAAGAATACTGGTTTTACCAAAAGAATCACCCAAATTTCATTAATAGAAATTAAACTAAGTAAGACCTCACAAAAATATAAAACTTAGCCGAAAAAGCAGGTTTGAACCCTAACAGAGATTAATTAGGGCAAAACCACAAAATACTGGATTTAATCAAGGAAAAATATTTAAGTCCAAAAGACGGAGTAACGTAATACGACTGGTATCACAGAAATACCCAAAATCGAAGCAAAGATTGGAGAAGTCAGTATATCACATAGAATCAACTAGGGTTTGCAAAAATCAGTCAAGATGAAGAAGAAACAGTTAGCTAAACATTGATAATGTAGAAAATTCGTTGAAGAAACGTTTGAGATGAACCCAAGTTTAAAAAGAGTGATAAAATGTTGGAATAGTTAATTAAACAAGAGATTTTCAAAGGAAAACACGTAATAGTGCTTGAATTACCCCAGATCTATACAGATCTGAGAAGGATCGATAGTAATGAACTAGGATTTTCAGAAAAGTAGTAGAGATGAGAGAATAGGTCAAGAACCCACAGATTCGTAACGAAAATAAAGAGAAGTTATTACTCACAAACAGAAAATAGCCTGAGACAGGCAAGTTTTGAACCAGAAGTAGTTGGGGTTTCCTTGAGATGTTCTTAAGGATCCAAGAAATCGAAGAACCATGGCGTATAGAGGACCAGGGATGGTCGGAAGACATAGTAGCACCATAGTGAGGGGGTTTTCGCCGGTGACGACGTTTAGAACTATGGTTAGGTCGAGAGAGAGTTGAGAGAAGAGGGAGATGATGACGGCGGGGGCTAGGGAGAATGAAAGGGTTTGGGGGTTAGGTTTAGGATTAATTATGGTAAAGATAATCGTGGACCATTGATCAAAATGATCAACGACCACGATTGAACGGGCTAGTGGGTCTAGGTAGATAGATTGGGCCAAAAAGGGATTGGGTTGTCTTTTAAAAGGGGTTTTGGGCTGGTTTGAAGGGATTAGGTATGAAAATAAAAAGGGCTATTTATTAAATACCCAAATAATTGATAAAAATTAATTTATAATATAATTAACAAATTAAAAAAATAATTTTCATGCATAGAAATATTTAAGATAATTACTCGATATTTTAAAAATACAATGAGCCAGTTCTGGTAAAATAATGCAATAATGTACGCATGGGCTATAATTGCAAAGTCATTGCAATTGTAACCAAAAAGTGTAAATCTAGCCATTTGTGAAATAATTTGAACTTAATATGATTACAAATAGCAAATTTAGTTCAAGAAATGTTATAAAGTCATTTGTGATGCAATTTTGTAATTGTTTATGTAAATAAAATACTGGGATAAATTAATTTAAAAATATAGAAATTATGAAAAAATATCAATTGATGCTAATGCATAGTTTTGAAGATATATATGCATTTAAAAAATAGTATAGGGAAAATTTGGGTATCAACAGGCGGGAACTATTAGCTTCACAACTATTATATCTCCTACAAAGTTGGCAAAATCTGGATGTAATTACCTTGGCGGCATCGTAGTTCCAATATTCAAGAAGATCTTTAAAGTGAGGCGCCGTAACATCTTTTGGCCTATTCTCCATTCGAAGCTCGTCATTCGCATATGCTTCAAAGTGCTTTTTCTTCAACTGACTTTTATACTTTCTCCAAGCAGTACAAACTGAATCAAAAACCCATTGCTTCGCCTATTCAGGAATGTCATATTTTTCCTACAAATTTAGTGTAATTAGGTTAGTATAAGAAAATGTGAAATATCATCAACGCTTATTGAAAATTAGGAACTTTAAACCTTGACATATTTCCAAATATCATTTTTTGTATCTACTTTCCTCCAATCAAATACATTAAGAGGACAAAAGGTCTCATTTCTTCCCAATGTGACGAGGAAGCCCAACTCTTTCACAACTTCATCAGTAGGACCAATGGGTTGATCGAACTCATTTAGCATGATTATTTTACGGTCCTTCCTACCGTGAAAACTTTGCATTTGAGTAGAGCCTCTTTTTCTTTTTGGCGCGGAAGGGCCTGCACTACTACAAAACAAGTATAATCACCAATCACCACTGTTAGTTAATTTTATAATTAAAATTTATATATACTTGCCTGGTCTCTCAAATTATTCAATTGCTTCATGATTGGTAGAATCTTCAGATTGTTCATGCATAGTTTGTGATGTAGGAGTGATGGAATCCATTGGCACTTGCCGCACTTGTTCTTGTACTCCTTGTGCAGTAGAAGAGGTAGAAATAAATGGCACTTTCCGCACTTGTTCTTGCAATTGAGATCTTTGTGAAACCTTCTTAGCTTCTAATTGTATTTCTTCATTTTCATGAAAGGTTCTTTTTGTTGTCAACAATTGATTTCGCAAAAATACAAGTGATCGAGATTCTGATTGTCTTTCTTCATTTTCATTAGACCTTATCGCTTGAGAGGTTCTTTTTGTTATCAACGATGAAACTTTTTGGTTTCGCAAAGATGCAAGTGATCCAGCTGGAATGCAGTTGGATATTTTTTTATTTTTGCTTGAGCACACTTCTTGATTCATGACTGTTAAAATATATGTCAGATTCAAAAAAGCAAACGAATGTAAAACCAAGAAGAGGTAGGAACCTATTGCACTTGCACTATCTGCCAATGTTCACATTGCAGTTAAACTAATTAATGTCTCATGTAATCCTCACACCATAATGCCATAAGAAACTACACAAAAAACGCATCACAACAAGTTATGCCTGAGAAATAATTTATCGAATGGTGCAAATAGGGAAAATGCATTTCACGTGAAAAGAGAAGGTTAATTTCATAGACAGAGAAGTTTGATACTAAATAAAATCTAATGAATTTCAATTATGATCATTACTTTGGTGCAGTTTTCCTAATCCACCTAAGTTGTTCATAGTACCATCAAGAAAAATTTACAACACTCATGTTACACGAAGCAGTAACTGCAGAAAGCAATTCTGGATGCCCAATCTCTAGCTACTCACATATAAAGCATGCCATATATGCATCTAATCTGCTAAATCAAGTTCTAAAACAACCAGATGTTCTCCTCTTCACTCTTTCAAGAAACCAGAAGTGCATTCTGCTTCTGGGAGCATAACAATAAGCAAATATACAGAGATAAATTCTAATAATCGAGGCCCTTACTGTTTTAAAGGCTTCTAAAGCAGCAACATGATCATTTTATATTAAAAGTTCTCTTATATCAAAAAAAGGTCTGCATAGAAGCATGAGAAAATAAATAAAGCAGATCTCAGGAAGAGAACAGTATCTGAATCAAGATACATTCCATCCTAGTCCAATATTCTTTTGTGAGGTAAATGATTTTATTACTGTCGGGAAATCCCATTATACAAGTAATATACTAAAAAGTAGAGGGACCCGGACTACCATCAAATTTATATTGCATCGGGGTGCTATATGAACCAGCAGAATTGCACAACTTTGCAGTTTCACATGGGTGCTTCAATTCCAGTAGATGATAATTCTAATTGCAGTGATGGCTTCAAATGGCTTCATACAAAAGAACCTACTCAAAAGATGTAAAGAGCAATCACCTGGACAAGAAATGCAGAAACATTCTTTCTCTGATCATACTGGAGTTGAATAACCTTCAAAAACAACAATCACCGGCATATTAGTCACGACACTCAAAAATGACCATGATGTTGTAAGACATTTAACAGACAGATAACAACATCCCTAACGTAGAATAGCTCGTTGCAAGATTCTAACAGAAAATAAAACAGAATTAGAAGTATGATAGAACACCAATTATAATCTTAATATATATAAATGCATCATCACTTACTCAAAAAAGAATATATTTAAAAGAATTTCATAACTTTCTTATTTAATCATCTGCTTCCATCCAGTCCCAATCAGTATCATCAAACCCATCCTCCTCTTCCGATTCTATAATCATATCATGTGAATGGTGTGCATTAATTGGAATATCAACAATATCAACGGGTACATCTTCTCTTGACCATCTAACGCCAACATCAAGTAATCTAGAGGAGGAACCAATGTCATTATTAGGTTCCCTCCAAAATGTGTCTCCAATATTGGGCCAATTCGCTTCCTCTAGATCATAAAAATCAACAGGTACTTTATTCCTGCATAATAAACATTTTTTTCAATTGGATCCTCCACATAAAAAACTTGATAAACTTGTAATGCTATAACGACCTGGCCAGTCGTTCCGTAGAATTTGCATAGTTATTCCTATTTTTGCCTTGTCATGCATTGTTTATACTGTTTATGATGTGTTGGAGTCGGTTGGTTCGGGTTCGGAATGGTTGTAGTGAGAATTGAGACACTTAGTCTCTTAAAGTAGCCTTATAGTTGGAAAAATCAACTGGGAGTTGACTTCTTGGTAAATGATCTTGGAATGCGGATTTTATGGCTCGGGTAGTTTTGTTAGGTGATGTGGGACTTAGGAGTGTGTTTGGAATGTAGTTTGGAGGTCCGGTGTAGAATTAGGCTTGAATTGGCGAAAGTTAGTTTTTTGTGATTTCCGGTCGGCAGTGGAAAATAGGCTATCGAGGTCAGAATGGAATTCCAACAGTTGGAACAGGTTCCTAGTGTCATTTTGGATGTGTGTGCAAAATTTCAGGTCAATCGAAGGAGTTTTGGATGGTTTCGTCATCGTTGGTGAAATTTAGAAATTTCAAAGTTCATAGACTTGAATTTGACGTGATTTTGGTATTTTTGTGATATTTTTGGTGTTTCTAAGGCTCAACAAAGTTTGAATGGGGGTATGGGACGTGTTGGTAAGATTGGTTGGGGTCCCGAGGGCCTCAGGATGGCTTTGAGTGATCAACGGGAAGTTTGGAAAGCTATTTTTGCTGCTGAGTTTGTTGCTGCTGTCATTTCCGCACCTGCGGATATTAGACCGCAGGTGCGAGCCGCAGAAGCGTTAAGGGGGATTGCAGGTGCGGCGCGAGGCCATCAAGGGAGGATCCGCATATGCAGTTAATTGGACGCATCTGCGAGACCGCATGTGCTGCAATTGGTCCGCAGATGCGAGTATGGCCCATTTAATGAGAAACCGCAGATGCGGTATATTGACCGCAGAAGCGGTCCGCAGGTGCGGGCATATGGACCGCAGGTGCAAAATGTCTGGGCAGAAAGTATATAAGGCGGACTTCGCGAATTTTGGTCTTCTTTTCACCATTGTCATACGGGTTTCAAGCTTTTGGAGGGTTTTTGAAGAGGGAAATCGATAGTTCTTCATTGAGGTAAGGTTTTTGGACTATAAACTCATTTATATGTGATTAAAGGTCTAATTAGTGGTGAACAATTGAGAAAAATCAATGCAAAAAGGGTAATTAGGGCTTGAGAGTAAGAGACCTTAAAATGGGGATTTGAGGGGTCATTTAGACTCCGCTTTCAGTGTTCTTGGTATGTATAGACTCGTGGGAGGATGAGGATCCTTATGGTGCAAATTTTATCAAGTTCTGAGATGTGGGCCCAGGGGTCGGGTTTGGCCAATTTCGGGAATTGTGCCTAAATTTGATAGTTTTCGATTGGGTTTCGTTGCCCTAGCATATTTTGATGTTGTAAATCTGATTTTGATAGACTCGGAGATTTTGGGAGCTGATTCGAGGGGCAAGAGTATTGCGGAGTAGATTTTCGGGCTGGTTTGAGGTAAGTAATGACTTTAAATCTTATCCTGATGGTATAAAACCTCGTACTTAGCATCTTTTCATTGTTTTGGACGTAACACACACACTAGATGACGAGTGTGTGGCGGGTACTGATTGGGAAATTTGAAATGTGTTCTTCTTGAGGCAACTATTGAGTTGCGAAAGTGCTTTCAAATCATATGATAATTAGTATTTTTATGCTTTTGATATATTTGGGTTGTAAGTCATGATTGGGGCCTCGTGTTGATCTGTTTAAACCCCTTGGGGGTTATTTTCTGATATTCCTCGCCGTGGTGATTATGATTTACACTCAGTCGTTCATGTTAAACTATTTTTAATACTCAGACTTGTTGATATTATTTCATGATATAAAATACTGTTTTGGGTCGAGAACCCCGTTTATTTATGGCCCGAGTGGCATTTTGAGAGTTTCTGACTGAGTGAGGCCGAGAGCCAATATTGTGAGGATATTTTTGGATCGGATTGCACGCCGCAGCATGTTACATTGTTATGATATGTGAGAGGCCGAGTGCCAGAGTGATTGATGACATGATTTGGTTGTTTATAGTGCTTGGGCTGTAGGAGCCCCTCCGGAGTCTGTACACCCCCAGTGAGCGCAGGTACCTACTGAGTGTGAGTTCCGAGTGACGAGTGATTGGGAGGCATGAGTGACAGTGAGGTGTTGAGTGACTGATACCGAGTGATTGTGAGGTGCTGAGTGAATGATTCTGAGTGATGTTTTGCCCGAGGGGCGGTTTATGATACTTGTTTGCCTGAGTAATTGTTTATGATTCATTTCATCTTCTAACAAGTACTTCTTGGGTATTTTACTATATTCACTGGAAACCATATATGTTTCAAAGGATTTTACTAAACGAGCTTTTAAAGCATATTTGACTAAATGTATACACTGTTGGAAATCAATATTTTTATTCAATGTGATTCGGTGATTAGCTCCTGTGTGTTTTCTTGCCGTTCAAACTTGATTTATTTTCATTACTACTGAGTTGGCGTACTCATCATTACTCCCTGCACCTCTGTGTGCAGATCAAGGTATTGGCACCGAGCGTTAGCCATCTGAGTCCGTACGGAGCCAGAGTTGGGATATTGAGGTAGTTGTTCAGCGTCCACATCATCTCTATTTCTCTTTCCTTGTTTTGTACTTAGTACTTCGTTCTGAGACCTTGTATTATGACAGTAGTATTATTGGTATTACTGTTTACCTTGTTTTGTTTTGCTCAAAGATTTGGAAATTTTATACATTTATGAAATGTTGAAAAATGAATTAAGATTTGTGAAATAAAGTATAAATAGGTGGTTGTTGGCTAGCCTAGTTCCACGATAGGCTCCATCACGGTCGATTAAGATTTGGGATCATGACAAGTTGGTATCAGAGTGCTACGTTTCATAGGACTCAACGGTCATGAGCAGGTTTAGTAGAGTCGTGTGGATCAGTACGGAGACGTCTGTACTTATCTTCGAGAGGCTACAGAACTCTTAGGAAGACATCTCATTCTTGAATTTTGTCGTGCCATTCTATTGCTTCTGGAAATCAAAACTTCTGTTGTTTCAGTCTCTCACAGATGGTGAGGACACGCGCTACTGATCAGGGTGATCAGGCACTAGCTAGACCAGCGAGAGGTCGAGGCCACGGTCTAGGCCGTGGGAGAGGTAGGGGACCAGCCCGCGCAGCAGTCGGGGCAGTACCAGTTGATCCCCCTACTATTCAGGATCAGGTTCCCGCCGCGGATATTTCAGCGGGATAGGTTCAGGCACCTGCAGTGCCCATCGTTGTTCCGGGTCTTCAGGAGACCCTGGCTCAGATTTTGACAATATGTACTAGCCTTGCTCAGGCAGTTGTTGTGTCTACTACTGCCGCTACATTTCAGGTCGGGGGAGGTATTCATACTCCAGCTGCCCGAAAACCTGAGTAGGTTGTACAAGGCCTTCAGACACCGGGGGCAGTCCGAGCCCAGCCGGTTGCTCCAGTTCATGGCTATGTGGTCCCAGCTATGCCAGAAGATGAGGCGCAGGCTGGAGAGGTTTAGTAGACTTCAGCCTCCGACATTCAGCGGCGCAGAGGGCGAGGATGCCCAGGTTTTTATGGATAAGTGTCAGAGGATACTCGGTTTGCTACATTTCAATTTTCTAGTATTGCTTTCACTTGGTGGGAGTCTTTTGAGAGGCGTAGGCCTGTTGGTTCAGCACCCCTCACCTGGCAGTAGTTCTCCACTATCTTCTTGGAGAAGTATGTTCCCCAATCTCACTGTGAGGAGCAGCGCAGATAGTTTGAGCAGCTGCGTCAAGGAGAGTTATCCGTGATGCAGTATGAGATGCGTTTTTCAGAGTTGGCTCGTCATGCTGCTGAGTTAGTCCGAACTGATAGGGAGAGGATCAGGAGGTTCGTGGAAGGCCTCACTTATCAACTCCATATTTTGATAACTAGGGAGAGAGTAGAAGGTGCTACCTTCAAGCAGGTTGTTGATATTGCTCGAGATATTGAGTCTGTTCGCCATCAGGAGCGAGAGGAGAGGGAGGCCAAGAGGCCTTGTGGATCTGGCAGTTTCAGTGGTACCCCTTCTTGAGGGCAGTTTCAACACAGTTGAGGTCGCCCATTTAGACCTCCTCAGCCAGTTCGCCCAACTTATAGTGGCGCACCTTCGGGGCAGGGTCCCCGCAGCTCTCATCCATGTCGTTCTTCATTTAGTTCCCTTCTAGATCAGAGTTCCTCCATAGCATCATCCTTCTAGGTTTCTTCTATGCATGGTTCTTCGGGCGGTTATTCCGATTCTAGGGGTTCCCTTTAGTCCCCATCTCCAGCTCCGGGGAGTTGCTTTGAGTGTGGAGAGTTTGGACATGTATGGAGGCAGTGTCCTCGTCGTTCTGGTAGTTCTTCTCAGCAGAGGGGCCAGCCCTCGACTTCAGCTCCAATCACTTCACCACCTGCCCATGCAGCTAGGGGTGGGAGTCAGTCAGCCAGGGGCCGCCCTAGAGGGGGAAGTCAAGCAGGTGAAGGTCTGGCTCATATTTATGCTCTTCCAGCTAGGCCAGATGCTATGGCCTCTGATGCGGTGATCACAAGTATTATCTCAGTCTGTCATCGGGATGCTTTAGCCCTATTTGACCCTAGTTCTACCTATTCGTATGTCTCATCTTATTTTGCACATTTCCTGGATATGCCCCATAAGTCTTTAGTTACATCTGTTCACGTTTCGACTCCGGTGGGTGATACTATTGTTGTATACCGTGTGTATCGGTCGTGTGTGATATCTATTGAGGCTCTGGAGACCCGTGGGGACCTACTGTTACTCAGTATGGACCGCAGAAGCGGTCCGCATGTGCGGGAATATGGACCGCGTGTGCAAAATGCCTGGGCAGAAAGTATATAAGGTGGACTTCGCGAATTTTGGTCTTCTTTTCACCATTGTCATACGGGTTTCAAGCTTTTGGAGGGTTTTTGAATAGGGAAATCGATAGTTCTTCATTGAGGTAAGGTATTTGGACTCTAACTCGTTTATATGTGATTAAAGGTCTAATTAGTGGTGAAAATTGGGAAAAATCAGTGCAAAATAGGTAATTAGGGCTTGAGATTAAGAGACCATAAAATGGGCATTTGAGGGGTCATTTGGACTCCGATTTCAGTGTTCTTGGTATGTATAGACTCGTGGGAGGATGAGGATCCTTTTGGTGTAAATTTTATCGAGTTTCAAGATGTGAGACCGGGGGTAGGGTTTTGGCCAATTTAGGGAATTGTGCCTAAATTTGATCGTTTTCGATTGGGATTCGTTTTCCTAGCATATTCTGATGTTGTAAATCTTATTTTGATAGACTCGGAGCTTTTGGGAGCCTATTCGAGGGGCAAGAGTATTGCGGAGTAGCTTTTCGGGCTAGTTTGAGGTAAGTAATGACTTTAAATCTTGCACTAAGGGTATGAAACCCCGGACTTAGCATATTTTCACTATTTTGGGCGCAATGCACACACTGGATGACGGGTGTGTGGCGGGTACTGATTGGGAAATTTGAAATGTGTTCTTCCTGAGTCAACTATTGAGTTGCAAAACTGCTTTTAAATCATATGATAATTAGTATTTTTATGCTTTTGATATATTTGGGTTGTAAATTGGGGCCTCGTGCCGATCTGTTTAAACCCCTTGAGGGCTGTTTTCTGATAGTCCTTACCGTGGTGATTATGATTTACACTCAGTCATTCATGTTAAACTATTTTTGATACTCAGACTTGTTGATATTATTTCATGATTGTTTTGGGTCGAGAACCCCATTTATTTATGGCCCGAGTGGCATTTTGAGAGTTTCTGACTGAATGAGGCCGAGAGCCAATATTGTGAGGATATTTTTGGATCGGGATGCACGCCGCACCATGTTACACTGTTATGATATGTGAGAGGCCGAGTTCCAGAGTGATTGATGCCATGATTTGGCTATTTATAGCGCTTGGGCTGTAGAAGCCCCTCGTGAGTCTGTACACCCCCAGTGAGCGCAGGTACCTACTAAGTGTGAGTGTCGTGTGCCGAGTGACGAGTGATTGGGAGGCATGAGTGACAGTGAGGTGTTGAGTGACTGATACCGAGTGATTGTGAGGTGCTGAGTGAATGATTCTGAGTGATGTTTTGCCCGAGGGGCAGTTTATGATACTTGTTTGCCTGAGTAACTGTTTATGATTCATTTCATCTTCGAACTAATACTTCTTGGGTATTTTACTGAATTCACTTTAAACCATATCTGTTTTAAAGGATTTTACAGAACTGGCTTTTAAAGCATATTTGACTAAATGTATACACTGTTGGAAATCAATAATTTTATTCAATGTGATTCGGTGATTAGCTCCTGTGTGTTTTCTTACCGTTCAGACTTGATTTATTTTCCTTACTACTGAGTTGGCGTACTCACCATTACTCCCTACACCTCTGTGTGCAGATGCAGGTGTTGGTACCGAGCGTTAGCCATCTGAGTCCGTACGGTGCCAGAGTTGGGATATTGAGGTAGCTGTCCAGCGTCCACATCATCTTTATTTCTCTTCCTTGTTTTGTACTTAGTACTTCGTTCTGATACCTTGTATTATAACAGTAGTATCATTGGTATTATTCTTAGATGCTCGTGACCCGTTGGCTTCAGAATTTGGGGATGGTCATAGACTACTTAGCTTATTTTGTTTTGCTCAAAGATTTGTAAATTTTATACGTTTATGAAATGTTGATAAATGAATTGAGATTTGTGAAAGAAAGTATAAATAGGTGATTGTTGGCTAGACTAGTTCCAAGATAGGCGCCATCACGGCCGGTTAAGATTTGGGGTCGTGACATATGCCAACACAAAAGGGTTATTTGTACTACATAATCTATTGAAGTACACCCGAGTTAACCCATAATCATTTATTTCATTACGAAACCAATCACATCTAAATAGTACAACGCTAAAACAACCCCAATAATAAACCTCAATGATATCATGAATAGCTCTATAATAGATAACCTCACCATCGATGGGATTTTGGTCCCCTAGCACTAGCAAAACTATCAGTTGTTGCCGATAAAGTCACTCCATTATTTTGAATCTTGCATCGGGAATCCCGTTCTTTGGTATGAAATCGGTATCCATTAATAAAATATGCAGTATATCTTTTGGCCACCATATTGGGTCCTTTGGCTAGCCAACGTAAATAATCTGGCACTACAATATTTTTAACTTTTTCTTTAAACCAGTTACTGAATTCCCGACTATGATTCCTTGCTCTTTCCCATGCATTTGATTTACTGTGATTAACAGTTAAATTCTTATGTTCCTTGCAATCATGAATATTTCAAGTTTAATCATATAATAAAAAAATATAAAATATAAATAAATATATATAAAATTTATCTTACTCGATAAACTTTTCCATTTTCTCATCTCCAGTATTGAACAACGCATATCGTTGTGCTTCAAAGCATAACTGTGAATCCATGAGAAAAGTATTTTTTTTTCTTAATTCCAATTATGGCCTATATTAGGGAATAAAGGTGACAAATTTGGAGATCACTCATCCTCCAAAGTTAGATACCTACTGAATTTTATCTTCACGCCATCATGTAGGTATCTCGAACAAAAAGTCAAGCACTCATCAGCCAAAAAACCCTCTGCTATTGACGCTTCTGGACAAGATTGATTGCGTACAAACGCCTTGTACTTACTTAGGTTTCTCTCAATGGGATACACCCAATGAAGATGAGCCGGACCCCAAGCTTAATTTCATTCACCAAATGAATTGGAAAATGTGGCACTATGTCAAAAAATGTTGGATGGAAATTGTTTTCAAGCTCACATGTTATTTCAATAATTTAAGACTGCATTTTTTCAAGATCTCTTTTCCTTATGAACTTACTACATATAGCTCTAAAGAAATTTCCCAACCTAATCAAGGCCAATGAAACATTCTTGGGCAACACTTTTCTAACGTCAACCTGGAGCAAGTAATGCATCATAAAATGAGCGTCATGACTCTTGTACCCTGATATTATCATCTCCTCGACGAAGTGTCAGCCATTTCATCTAAGATGTCACATGCCTCAGTGTAAGTTAGCTTCATAAAGTTGCCTCCAGCGAGTTGGTTTACCATACACTGATTTGTGGTATTGATGCCTCGCTAGAAAGTCTGTTGTATCATGGCCTCCGTCATGTCAATGTTTGGACACTCTTTGACCATAGTTTTGTAGCGTTCCCAAATCTCATGAAGAGGCTCATTTGGTGCTTGCTTGAAAGCCAATATTTCATCTCTTAATGCAGCCATGTGCCCAGGAGAGAAGAATTTAGCAATGAACTTGTCCGCCAACTCATCCCATGTGGATATGGAATGGTTGGGGAGTCGCTCAAGCCAATCTACGGCTTTCCCTCAAAGAGAGAAAGGAAATATCCTAAGCCTTAATGAATCCCCTGAGACGTTTGTTTTCTTGCTTCCCCAGCAGGTATCTACGAATCCCTTTAAATGCTTGTAAGCATTCTGGTGGGGAGCTCCTGTGAAGTACCCACACTGCTCCAAGAGTTTCAGCATCACATTTGTGATTTGGAAGTTGCCCGCCTGGATTCTAGGCGAGACAATAGCACTTGCGTACCGCTCATTTGGAAGCACCCGAGGGGCAGCTCTGGGGGTGGAGGCGGGGGAAGGTCTGGAATATCATCATTAAGATTGGCCTTTCAGCCTCGTCTTGGAGGTGGAGGTACTTGATTCAATTCATCCTCTCCATTGTCATATACCTCCTCCCCCGGAATGATATTGCCTAAAGGATCCGCCATATGCACCTGTATTGAATTTTAAACACACACTTTAGCAAACAGAAGGAAAGAAGAACAATTGACAACACTATTCAAGTAGATAATCAACACCGTTAAACGCTCCCCGGCAACAGCGCCAAAAAGTGATTGGCTCCCGCCTATACCACTAAATAGTAGCAAGGAAGGGGTCGAAGCAGCTTTTACCCAAAGGGTCGGGATCGATTTCCACAGGGAGATAAGAATGTGGGAGTTGAGTGTCTAAATGATCTAGTGGCGTGTCATGCCCTTAATTACACTTCGCATAAAAAGGTTGTTGTAATTGTACTATGATTTAGTCTAAATGGAACTATGAACTAGCTAACTAATATCTTTTTGTAGATTTTCTCAATTGATAAAGGGACTAGGGCTGTGACTTCCTCCTAGGTGAGTGACTAACGGATCTAAAATTGAGGATGACTTTGTGAAATGTGGGTGAAAGGAATAACCTCATGTAAAGTTTCTCACCCACTACCTCTCAGTAATATGGGTGACTTTGCCCAATTTGGCCTTCTCAAGAACAATTGGTGTTTTCATTTATGCACATGAATTGGTTCAAGTCGGGTGTAGCTATCTCTAGAATTTACCCTTTTAATGGGGATGTCAATCTCTTGAGTTTGCCCCAATACCTTGTTAGCTCAACTACCTAGACTTGGGTCCTCTTTCTCAAGAGTGATCCTAGTCATTAAGGCTTGAAATAGTATTTGCAACCACTAAATCTGAGATTTATGCACAAATTAAGCAAAATACCAAACACCCATACACATAATCATCCTAAAATTGACAATCCATTAATTACCCACACTAGGGTTGAGTCACAACCCTAGCTTAAGGGTTTAGCTACTCATATTTGAAGAAGAAACACAAGTAGAAGATGTAATTAAGCTCATAAATGTAAAATACAAGATAATAATTGAAGAACTATGGTTAAAGCTAAGATAAAATTACACAAAATAGTCAAAAAAAACACTATTCACGTGCTCTCCAAATGGTTGATTCCCTAAAAGAATGAGAAAAATATCTATTTATACATGGCTAAAAATACTGGACTAAATTGCCCCTACGGAGAATTCGCTCCCAGCGTATTTTTGAGCGTCGCGGCGAATAGACTTCCGCTGCAGCGGATTAATGGCCGTTGCAGCGGATTTGGAATTTGTAGTTCTCTGAGTCTTCCATTCCGCGCGCAGCGAAAAAGTAGAACGCTGCAGCGGTGGCTGGGACACAACAGCGAAATAATACCGCTGACCGCGGAATCGTATATCCCTTATGCTGCCAACTCTCTGAAGTTTCTCAAATGCATCCAGCGGATAAATGGACACTGCATAGGTGGGTAAACCGCTGCAGTGTAAAAATAGTGTGGACCGCGCTTTGGAAAGCCCTAAAAACACTCTCTGAAGTTTGGCCAGCGGGGCAGCGGACAGAAATCCGCTATAGCGAAGTGACAAACACTGCAGCGGAAAAGTGAGTGTTGCAGCATTTCTGCTGGGTTCAGGGACTCTGCAAGTTTTTCTCCTTTCGAGATCATTTTGGATAAATATTTGACAAATCGTCTTAATTCATGCAATTCAAACAACTTGCATCAAAATGTGGGGTTAATTAAGCCAATTGTTGCCTCAAAACCTAAGAACATGGGAGTAAATAGTAGTATAAATCACTAGTTATCACTCTCTAAATACCTCTCTAACATAACCCAAGATCCCAAGAACAAAACTCAAGGGAAATCAACTCAAATCATCATCAAAAGTGTTAAAGACTACAAAAGGAATACTTCTATGATGTTGTGGTGTGATTGAGGGATATTGTGAGCTAAGTTGAGATGGGGTTTCGAGTTGTAGTTGTTGTCCAAGGTATGTGTAACATCTTATTTATTGTTCCTAAGGTTAATCTTGTGTTGGTTCTTTGTTTGAGTGAAAACCCATAAAATAGAACTTGAAAGAACATGGGATATGGTTATCTTTTTGGTTGGACTGTTTTGAGGCTAAATATATGGTTTGTGGTGGCTGAAAATTATGATAAATAATTTGATAATGTTGTGGCTTTTGACTTTAAGATTTTCTAGGTGTTAACTAATTGAAGAAGAAAACATGAAACACAAGTGATTGACGATAAAAGTTAGGGTTCTAGGCGTATGGGACTATTTTGGAACGCATTTTGTGGATGTCTTGAACTAGGAATAATATGGTACATATAAATATGTGTTCTGAATATTGTAAAATAATTTATGTAATAAGAGTTAGATTTAATTTATGTTTTGTTATTAGTAAAAACGAGCATGTCGCTCAATATGATTGTTAAGATAATCGGAGAAGCTCATATTTGATTATATTTTAGTTGTTGCTATTGTTGGTTATTTGTTTTTGGGTTGTTGATGACCCTTAATGTTCTTTGGGATGTAGTAAAAACAAGGGAGTTGCTTCCCAATTTTTCGTAAGTTATACGACTATCCAAATACAATGGTACGTTATTATATGTTGACGACAATATCATTTCACTTGTTATAGACACAAGAGGTTGTGGTGAGCTTGGTTGAGGAATAAGGAAGAGATCATACAGGTATGCCAATCCACTTTTTTATTTCTTTTGGCGTTATCTAAAGAGAAATGAACGTGGACGATACGCTACTTCATAACGGATCTACTCCTAGAAACTAAGGTTGTCCATGATGTTTTTTCCTTATAAAGTTATTCTTAGCAAGTATGTATGATCCTTGAGATCCTACTGAGGTTCATATTGAGGGTATATATGTCGATAATGTTAATCGAAGGTGCAACAACCTTAAGTCACTCTGAAAGGTTTAGAACATGAATCCATGAGTCCAGGATATGTTATCTATAGTATATATTTTACTCAACTGAGTCGCGCTATAGTCGGCTATAACTACCCAGTCGTCGTTTTGAGAGTTAGCGCCCCAATTCCCTAATAACTGCTTTCCCCACGTTTGTTTCTAATTTTGGTACTTACCGGAGTGGTTAGTTGTGGATTTCGGTGAGTTTTGGGACACATAGTCCCTAACTATGAGTTTAAGCCCTAAAATCGGACTGTAGCTGGAACGAACTGTGTGAAGACAGATCTGGAATGGAAATATGTCAACTCTGTTAGCTCTATTGAGTGATTTCGGGGTTAGGAGCGTGTCCGAAATGTGTTTTCGGGGTCTGTAGTAGATTTAGGCTTGAATTAGCGAAAGTTGGAATTTTGGCGATTTTAGACGATATGTGAAATTTTGATATCGGGCTCGGAATGGTATTCTAGAAGTGGCAGCAGGTCCGTAGTGTCATTTATGACCTGTGTGTCAAATTTGAGGTCATTCGAATTAGTTTTGATGTGTTTCGGCATCGTTTGTGGATTTTGGAAAAATGCTAAGTTCCTAGGCTTGAATTCATGTTTAATTCATGTTTTTGGAATTATGTGATGTGGTTTGAAGGCTCGACTAAGTCCGAGCGGTATTATATGACTGATTGGTAGGGTTGTTTGAGGTCCCGGGGGCCTCGGGTATGTTTCGGATGCTCAATGGGAAGAGTTTTAGACTTAAGCAAAAAGCTGAAGTTGTTGGTTCTGGTGTTTCGCACCTGTGGAAGGGGAGCCGCAGGTGAGGACACGCAGGTGCAGTAGGGGATGTGCAAGTGAGGTTTTGTCTAAGGCCGGCTGGGCTCACATATGCGGCTAGGAAACCGCAGATGCGGAGCCGCAGATTCGGGACCGCAGATGCGGCCCCAACCCTGTTAATGAATTTTCGCAGTTGCGATGCCATTTTCGCAGGTGCGGCCCAATTGACCGCAGAAGCGGAAATCGCTGGTCAGAAATATCAAATTCGAGGGTTTGAATTTCATAACTTCTAAAAACGATTTGGAGCTAGGGAATAGGCGATTTTGGGTGGATTTTGAAGAGGAGATCAATAGGTAACGATTCCTAATCCTATTTCACTTGTATTTCATTAATCTATAGTAAGTTCTTTAATCTAATCAAGGAATTTGAGTGGAAAAATAGAGTAGTGGGAGAAACGTTCTCCAATTGAAAATCCGAGAATTTAATGGGATTTTTACGTCAGATTTTGATGATTCTTGTTCGAGTGTGTTCGTGAGTGAATGGATGTTCTAAATTGATAACTTTCACTTGATTCCAAGAGGTGGGCCCGGGGGACTTTTTGGGAGATTTTTCCTAATCGCGTATTAGCTTCGAGTTAATTAGTTAGATTAATTTCTTAAAGTTATATTTACATTATGCGATTGAATTGAATAGATTTGGTCCATTTGGAGTCGAGTACTCGTGGCAAGAACATGATTTCGAGTTGAGTTGAGCAGTCGAGGTAAGTGGCTTGCCTAACTCTGTGTTGGGGACTTTCCCTTAGGTTATTTTTTTGACATAAATTGTTGTGTGGGCACCGTGTACGTGAGGTGACGAGCACGTACAGGGGCCATTCTTGCAACAATCCCATTTTTCCTTCAAAAATTATAAATTGTTTTCTTCTATTATGTTGCTTCAATTTGCTAAATTGTTTGTCTTAGATTAGGGAAGCATGCCTATATGTTTACCTATTTAATTTCCTATTTGACACTCTATGCCCCATGTTTAGATAGTTTCCCTGCTTTCCTACCTATGATTAGATTAACTGTCTAAATTGATGCGTATCTGTTATTCTTTTTGCACTGCATATTTACATTTGGGGACTACTGACGTATTCTGGGAGATCCCCCTTGTACTGCATATTTACATTTGGGGACTACGGGCGTATTTTGAGAGATCCCCCTTGTACTGCATATTTACATTTGGGGACTACGGACGTATTCTGGGAGTCCCCCCTTCCCTGTACTGCATAATCATTTGGAATTACGGGACGGTATTCCGGGAGATTCCACTTTGTGATACGTTGTGCTGAGCCGAGGGCTCTATTTACTGTTTTATTTTAGATTATTCTCTTTAACTTCTTACTACAGAAGTTACTTCTTTTTCGTACTATTTATATTGATTTATTTAGAAATCCAGTAAACCCTTAACCTGGCCTCGTCACTACTTGACTAGGGTTAGGCTTGGCACTTACTGGGTACCAAATGTGGTGTACTCATGCCCTTTCCTACACATGTTTTTCGTGTGCAGATCTAGGTACGAGTTATCCTTCACGTGGCTAGCCGTTGCAGCTGTTACCGGGAGACCATAAGGTATTTCTGCCGCGTCCGCAGAATCCTCCGAGTCACCTTCCATTCTGACCTATATAGAAATTTTTTATGTACTTTCTTTACAGTTTTGTTTAGAGCTACAATAGTATAGAAGCTCGTGATTGTATTGTGACAATCCGGTTCTTGGGGTATAGTTGTACATGTCGGGCGGCATTGTTATGCTTATTTAGACTTTTTCCTTTCTTGTCTTTATTTTTAACGCATTTAATTAAGTTTTATCCGCAAATTAGGCTTACCTAGCCGCAGAGACTAGGTATTGTCACGATACCTTTCAGAGGGTGAATCGAGTCGTGACATCAGCTGGGTACGATATACTGATCAGTTGGGTTTACCGATCTCCACGTGGTCGGGTACAATTTTACCGAGCCTGATGATGGACGGGTGTGATTCAACCGAGCTTGATGATGGCCAGGTACATTTTTACCGAGCCTATTACGGTCGGGAATGATATGATGATGATAATTCTTACAGAGGTGAATGTTTTTAAAAGCTTATGTATATATATGTATCATGCATTTCATGTCAGTAGCCCTCAGAGGTACTCAGATGTTACAGGCTGTATCTTCTCTATCTCTTTTTACATTACTATTCTTATTTATTTTTTCCAGCCTTACATACTCTCTACTTTATTCGTACTGACGTCCCTTTTGCCTGGGGACGCTATGCTTCATACTCGCAGGTCCCCATAGATAGGTTGATGGTCCTCCTAGTAGGCTATCAGCTAAGCCGAAGGTGTTGGTACTCTCAATTTGCTCTGGAGTTGCCTATTCGGTCAGTATGCCTTGGACATGTATTGATTGGTATGACGGGGCCCTTTCCCAACCTTTATGACGTTTATGTACTCTTGGAGGCTTGTAGACAGATATCATGTATATGGATACTTGTCGGCCTATGTTTTGAGTGTACAAATGATCAAGTCGGCCTTATGAACCCATAGTTCACATGTATAAGTTTGTATATATGTTAGGTCGTCATGTGTGAAGTATTTCTTATGTTTTATTTTGGTTATCTCCTGGCGGCCTTCTGGCCCATTTACGCATGATAGTATGATAAGAAAGCCACATTATATTGGTACTAGATTTAGTAAGGCATCGGGTGCCCATTGCGACCCCTCGGTTTGGGTTGTGACAAACTTGATATCAGAGCAGTTCTGTCCTAGGGATGTCTACAAGCCATGTCTAGTAGAGTCTTGTTTATGAGTGTGTTGCGCGCCACACTTATAAACGGGACATTTAGGATTGTTATCTACCTTCCATATTCTAGATCGTGCGAAAGAGCGGAATTGTAGGGAATCAAATCTTATGTATGCGTTGATATTGGTTTTACAAAGATGTCATTACCCATAAGAGCTCCTGCTAGAGGGGATGTTAAGGAAGGATTGGGAGGGGGTATGAGACGCATGGCCTCTATTGAGACAGATCCATCTGAGAACCAAGGTGAGTCACTCCCTCATATAGCCCCAATTCCACTAGTACTAAAGGAGCTGAGGGCGGCTCCAGCATCATTAACTCTGCGAGTTACACCAACGACTTTGTCTATCACTATTGGTTTCACCGGAGGGCCCCTAATAGTGATAGCCCTTGAAGGGTTAGGAGTTCAAAGAGCGAGCGTCGTTTATATTTCAAAGAGATGATTCTGATGAAGCTATCGGATGTACTAAGAGGTCCAGACAAATGATAATTATAGAGGACTGCTGGGTGGTGGTAGGTTATAGTAGATTGGGTTTGTATAGTGACTTGCACGTGATCATATCAGTAAAGAAATATTAGATAACTAAAGAATGAGACATGTTAGAGTACGAGAAGTCAAGAATCAAGGATGTTTTGTTGAAATTACTTCGAAAGGAACGAGAAGTGGAATGTTGTGAAAAGTTTGTTTGAAACCAAATAGAGCAATATGAGTGAATAGGGAAGACTATTAAGGTACATAAGTTGAAGTATGGGAGTATAATTCGATTCGTAGACAAGTGAGCTCTAAGGTTATAAAGCAATATGGGCCCGATTTTCATTAAGAGTGGATTAGTAATTTGTCACAACCCAAACTGGAGGATCATGACTGGTACCCGGATCATACCTGCCGAGCACCAACGTACATTCTATCTAATCCTCTTATTATCTTTAAGGGCCGACGAGATCAATATACGTGGTAGATATGGATTATGAACGCCAAACAATGAAAGATAATGAAATGAACATGCATAACATCGGATAACAAGACTTCCAAGAAACTATATATAAGTTAGGAGCTACCACGCTTCCATGAAAGACTATACAACAAAAATCATCTGACAAGGCATACCAAACTATACATAAGCCGACACATGTCTATGAGCCTCTAAAGGAGCATAAGTAATGCAACATAGTCGGAACAGGGCCCCGACATACCCATAATATCTATAACAAAAATGCATACCAAGACCACGGCAAGTCCGGAGAAGGGAGCTCGCCTATAACCGCCGAACTGGAAAGCCTACTGTGGTGGGGGAACTGCATCTACCTGTCTATCGAGACCTGCAGCACGACATGCAGCGTCCACAAATAAAAAGGACGTCAGTACGAATAATGTACTGAGTATGTAAGGCCGGTCAATATAAATATGAACAATAATGTAAAGAGAGGTAGAGAAAATACAACCCGTAACATCTGAGTGCTTCTAAGAGACAGTAACATGAAATGCATGATACATATATATACA
>ML241338.1:13312-69530 GCA_005239495.1 Nicotiana undulata | reverse complement strand
TATATATATATATATATATATATATATATATATATATATTATTGTTACTTTCCACTAAATTCTGCCGAAATTTAGGCTGATTGTCAATGTTTGGAGATGTTTTGGGTAATTTCAATTTTCAATACGGCATCAAGTATATGTGAATTAAAAAAGAATCAGAAAGTAACATCAGAAGTAATCTTCATCTTGATTTGTTTGCTTTCTGATATACTGCAACTAGCTTAGTCAAAATAATTTTAATTCATATTTGGTTAAAAACTTATCTCAATAATATGCTTTCGATCTTATTGTATAGTCATCCAGTGTGTGTTATTACTTCCCACAGATTTTTATAGTTAACAATCTTTTGTCTTGATTTTCATCAGTTATCAATCGGTTCACAATTGGCTCATAACTTTTCAAAAGTGCACGTAGCCCAATTAGCGAGTTAATGCGTAGAAATGACACCAAATAGTCACTCTAAAAGGCTGTTATTTATATATTAGCCAGTACATACTGAATTTCAGTTTTTCAAGTCCGGCGTTGTCTTGAAGTTAAAAATTTTAGTTTAAAATTACAAGACAAAATAAATATTAGCTAATTCCTAAATAGCATCCCAAGCATGGTATCTGTGTACTTCCCAATTTCGACGTAGTTGTTAATTGTTAAATAGTTTTCACTGTCATTATATTATTGTTGCAAGCATGTTGAATCAAGACAATATCTCTGTAATCCTCCTACCATTTCGGACCATGGAATAGCAATCTGAGAACTTAAAAAATGTCTCCTTCAAGACTTCACAAACGATTAAAAAAAATAAAAAAGAGTGCTCATAGAGAAAAAACAATTGCAGTAATCATGAATCATTCAAGTCTGCTGATTAGAGAACTTATCATGCCTACATATCTTTCTCTTACACTGATTAACGTGGAAACATATATGACTGACTGTGAAAGGCAACGGCAAAGAGAAGAAAAAATTGAATACACTTGGCAATTGATATCATACAACTGGTTGTCACGCAGGTTTTCGTTGAATTTCGAAGCAAAATCTGAAAATAATTCTTTGTACTTGAATTTAGCAACTGCAAGTGATACTCCACAAAACTGTTGGCATGCTTTGCAAGCTAGCTTTGAATATCAACATCTTTGTCCCATTCAAGAAATAATATGACTGATTCTCATTTCCACATATAGTTTATATCTTTCTAGAGTAATCTACGACTGTGTCATCCGAGCTGTGGCCATACATCTTGTCTCAGAATGAAGCTGTTCAGACAATATGGTTCTACCAAATTATTCCAAGCAGGAAAGTACACACTAGGATGATTCATGTGATTATGTATGCTAGCGATAATATACAATTTGTTGAGGGAAGGGGAATGAGGTGACAGAGCAGATGCCATCAACTATGCATTGTCAAATAGAATAAGAACTTGACATGAAGGGAAAAAAATTCCATAAAGTTCAATAGGGAAATATTTCATCTTGAAAAATGATTTCTGAATCATTTTCAATGTTTGATTAAATATAAGAGTCGGTAAAATATGATAACTGTATAAGAAAGGTATAAATAGTGTTTTGAAAATATATTTGAGTACTAAAGGTTTATTACAATATTTAAGTGTTGGTTGGTATGAAACAAATGATATGGAGTAGGACATGACATATCTGTAAGTAAAAGAAGACATTTTCTCCCTTTAGTAGAAAGCTGTGTCCTTAGAAAAACAGTTTGAAAATTCAAGATAACTAAACACTTTTTTACATAATTTTCTAGAGTAAAATACATTTTAGCGAAAACATTTTTTCATCATACTGACATACCACACTTCTTTTTTTTTTTTTTTTTTTGATCAGTTGGATAAGTACTTACACATCAATGAGGGATCTGAAGAAGAATAAAGGAAAGGCAATATATGCACACAGAAATCACAACCCCAGCAATGAAGTTGTGAAGCAGCTTCTGATTGTCTCTCGTGGGTACGAAAACTGTCTTGAGTGTGTTGGTTAGTTCAAAAATCCTATATGATATCTGCAGAAGGGAAGTTGTAGGCTCGATTGAGAACACAGACGGCGAGAAAATGGATTAGATGAGATCATAACCAAAAACGTTCAGGACAAATGAAAAGAGAGAACCATAAGCTTACCAAAACATAAATTGCAGTGACAAGCATAAAATTAAGCATAGGATAGTCTGGAATAAAGGACAGGAGCCACTTAGGCTGTCCATTCGGCATATTTGATCTGCACATGAAATCAGGAAGCACTAAGAACTGAAAGCATGCTGACCTTGTCAACAAAGCCAACATCTATTAAACATTCTCTGACAAGATGCAAGCATTGAAGAAAAATTACTCTAGAGGCCTTAAAGGAAACTAGGTAAGAAATCATTACAAGGAAACTTTAGAGACAGGCTGGGAAATAAAGTATATTATGTAAGATTAAGGATGACTCGTTTACACATATGGAATTGGTGCAGTAATAACCCTGTGAATTTTAACCACAGGGGAAATGCTTAAGTTTAGCATATTACTTGGGAAACATCACAAGGTGATAGAATGTTTTGGATAGATCACAAATGATTAACTTGAGGTTGAGGGGGAAACTATTGAATTGCTCGAACAGCCTCCATTTAAAAGTTTAAATTGTTAAGAGAGGGAAACTTCTGTTGATATATTTTTGGGTTTGACATGTACCCCCTTATGTGCAAGCTGATTCCTTTTCTTAGGCCAAGCATGTGGAACGTGGTGACAGTGAGACTTGAATGCAGGAACTCAGAAATACCACATTAAACTGTGTGAATTGGCCCATGTAAAAGCTTAATTATTAATTGTGGGACAGTTTCATTTATTTATTTCAGTGTGAAACAACAATCGTTATATTTAGAAGAACAGTAAAATCCACACACCTCAGCCAGATGTGGAACTGGGAGATATACGTTTCCAATGTGACTTTGCCCAGCCACCTAGAAAAATTGAGCACTTAACCGTTAAAGAAGAGGAAATAAACACAGCTCCAACTATGTTTAAAACAACAAACGAAAAGATTAATCTGATGGACAGGAAAAGGAAGGGATAAGGTCTATGAATGAGCACCAACACTAAAACCAAATGGGGCAATAGAATCTTACGCAAAGAGAGTCAAAGAGAAATTTCGTAGCTCCTGAGTAAAATTCCGCAAGCAGATGTAAACACTGAAAAAAGGAAAATTAATGAGAAAGTAGCACCAGACTTCAGGAGAGAAATACAACATACTTTCTTTCGTTTGGCATATTGTAGGCAAGCAATAGTTGTTGTATACAAGTTCACATTCAGAAATAAAGGGCTAAAATAGAATTTAAAGAAAGTGTAATACACACGTTATGGGAATCCACGAGGTGTAGGGGTGGAGCTTGTTGTATGCGGTCTTGTCCAGCTTGTATATGTATTCATACCATAAGTACCCAACCTGAGGAAGACGGAATGAAAACTTTACAAATTGGAGGGAGAGAAAAAAAAGAGACACGCTGCAGCAGCAAATATAGTTGATGTTATGTTAGAAACAAGATAAATCCTACTCACAGCTACAGCAACAGCAACAACTGATGACTTGATTGTTCGTCTCCGCTTAGGTTCAGACTCCTCCAGTTTCTCCATCCACTTCTCAACCTGAAAGGATAAGATATTCCAAATATAAATCTTACAGAACAAGTGAAAGACAAAAAATTAGGAATTAGAGTTTTAATAACACTACATTAGGGTGAAAGTAGGCATATATCATGCCAATAATCCATATATAGCGGTCCAGTCCAGATCTGAAATGCCATTCATACAAGCGAGGGATATCTGGCTTGGCTGGATCACTGTATCCTACAATTTGAGAAAGTAGAGAACTATAATCAGGTGATAAGGGCTTATGCAAGAATCCATAGAATGATACAAAAAGAAAGGATGACAAGGAAAAGGGGGAAAAGATTCTTTAGCGCTCATACTATTACTTGAAACACAAAATACACTTGAGACAGTTGTTTAGCATTGACACTACAATTACATATGTGACTTTTCTTGCATATAATGAATGAACCTAAGATAAGCACCTATAAGCATGAATATTGGTCCATAATTTTGTTCCATATAGGTGGTTTGCATGAGGACATCAAATCAAATTCTGCAACTATTTCTGAACCAACTTACGGTGATATTAGTTTTGAGAACTACTTATAACCGAACTTATAATGATGGCATTTGCCATTACTTTATCTTAAGCATACTACTGCATGAAAGAGTGAGTAGAATTTTCCACAACTTAGTTGAAGTGACTTGCAAACCAAATTTCCTTGTCCAAGCACACAAAACAGTAAATATTAAGAGTGATTTTGGAGAAAGAAAAAGAGTAAGTGCACCGTAACCAACCTAACATAAATGTGAAAGGACCCCAAAGAAATTCAAAAACTCCAGGAATCTCCCAAATCAGGATAACCACGACAAAGCACATAACTAGCTTCAGAGCCATCACTGATCTTTTCTCGTTGTAGTTGTAGCCAATGCCAAGGGCTCCATACACCATGAGAGTAAAAAGTGTGTGCATTGGGCAGATGTAATACAGCATATAGTCATTGTTAAGAACAATACAACAAAATATTACAAAGAAATTCAGCCTCCACATCATCTGCACACAGGACAAGTTTACCATATTAACAACACTGAACCTAAGAAATGCAAGATCCCACCAAAAGTCTTCTGATTTAAGGTAATAAAATATTAACACATAGTGTTACCTGAGCAAACCGAGCCAAACTAAAATCTTTTCTGATGTAATAATAAGAGAAGTTCCCAAAACCAGTCATCCAAACATATGCAGCAATGAAAACACGAATGGCATTGTATATCTCTGTTGCAGCAAAATAATGATACATCAAAAAGAGGACCTGTTGCAAACAAAAGAATAGATTATTTAGACTGTGCAAATGTGGAGAACATCATATACTGTAGGAGTATATGCAAAGAGCAGTTCAAACATACACGAAACAAAAATATACACATGAAATGTTGGGATACTTCTTTTTCTAAAGTTTTGGAGATACTTGAACAGACAAATTCTGAGCATTCAAAAGGGAATCTGCATGATTTACTGCTTCTTAATATAACACATTGAACAAAGAAGTTGTGCAAGAATCAAGCAACTTACTTTGTAACACATTCACTGGAAAGACAGAGGAACAAAGGGTGCAAATGGAAGGCATTTCCCTAAAGAACTGTCCAGATTTACTTCTAACAAAACTGAAGAATAAGTAGATCAAGACAAACGTGACAGAAAACACTTGCCTGCATCCATCCTTTCCACTCCTCTGTCTGATGACGGTTAAGATAAAGCAAGGATTTTCCAGAAAATGCTGATTTGTCGTTGTGTTTCTTGAAAGAAGTCATTGCTGAAACTATGATCAGAAGACAATACAGAAAGAGGAAGAGGTCCCGATTGTAGCTCTGATCAAGGAAAACAATATCAAACAGCAAATTGTTACTTTGAGCAGCTGCACTTGTGGGGTTGCAAATATACATCTTATAACTCCGCATGGAGTTGGCATACTTAAAGTATAACTCCAGCAAACGATGCAGAAATCATTGGACACCATATCCTTCATTCTAGTCAACTACCAATGCAGATCCTGTACTAAACTCTCAATACCAAGAACTATATACAAAACTAACAGGATGAGCACAAGAAAGCAAAGAAAACACCAATTTATCAAGAATGAGTCTGAAGTATGTGGTAAAACATTTAAACATGGAACTTTCCAAAATAAACCAATTATAGTAAAGAAGATCCAAAATTTCTAGATAGTACGAACGAGTTTACACATTAGCATGCATATCATATATATGCTAGTACATCTTCTCTAGAATAATACTAAAATTAGTTCCTTTGGAGCAAAGCATGCTAAAGTTTTGATAAAACATGTTGAAACAACATTAAGACAAAAGTTACACAGCACAATTTCCACATCCAACAGTTCAATCAGGCTATCACATACAGGGGTGGATTATGGCCAAGATTCCAAAGTAACAAATCATTTAGGCCGAACTGGCTGTGTATATTTAACACAGTATGTAGAGAACACATTACTCTAGGTGAACCACAAAGTGCTCATGCGCCATTATCCATGAGGTTACTCAAAATCATGATCTACCAAGCATATCATGATGCATTACTTTTAAGTTAAAAGATTATGAACCTTAGTAGAATCTGCGAAGAAATTTGTGCGGTCACAGATATAGAAATAAAAAAGGATTCCCCCAAATTCGGACCTGTATGAGATTGAAAGAGAAACAGGTTAGTATGAGGAGAAAAATGCATCCCCCATACTGGAAACAACCAAGAGACTCACATTGCCCTTAAAGTTGCTCGATTTTCAAGCAAAAAGGAGTCCTCCATTGTTAGAAACCTATAAAATAATTAGAAAAATGTTTGATGAAGAATGAATTAAGAAAGTTCAAGGAAAATCCACCAATCTGCACAGTGCACTGACCTAACTATATTTGTTTTTATTGATGAACTTGACAACTTCGTAGATGCAGATTTTGACAGACCTCCTTCCAGCAAGACAGCTCGATCTTCTTCTGTGATTGTTGCATTTTCCAATTCAACTAGATTATTATCTGAATGACTGCTGCCACAGAGAAGCCAACAATATCAAATAAGACAACTAATAATGTAGGAGAGTACAATTGCTTGTATATTTTTTGTACAGCTAAAAGAACCACAGCTGCTTTCCGAAATCAAGAAGTCTAGTGATACTGCTCACTAGTGATTAACAAATAGCAGTCATGTCTCAGTACTCTACAAGCTCCATAGTGAAGGGGATATATGAGTTTTCAATACTTCTTCCGTTTCCTTATTGGATGGAGATCAATTGGGTGGTTATTTCCATGTCGAAAATTGAGTGGGTCAACTTAGTGGGGAAGGTGGGTTGGTCTATGTCATGGCAAGGATTGAGCTGTTTAACTTACAGTTTAGATGGGAACAACCACTTCTTATACTCCAACCACTCAGAGTATAACCATGCAACAAGGACGGGGATAAATCCAAGCAAAAATGACACCTGAGACATGAAACGGGAAATCGTTCAGTAGATTCTACGACAAATTTGCCTTAATGAAATAAAGAACAAAACAATCAAACTAAAGTACAAGATGATTAATGGTCGACATTGAGGCAGCGCAAGTGCAGTTCTTACTCTAAAAATAATAATACGCAAAGATAACTCCATAAGAACAGCCATTTCGGCCTTCAGATTCTATCTTCGTTGTCAAAACATGAATAATTTGTTTACCGACAGTTAATAACCTCCAACAGCAACAACAATAACAATAACATGCTTTCTGCTCTTTACTAGAATAAACACAAAAACTCAGTTCACAGGAAATGAGTCTCCTCATATCAGTGCTCTTAGATCAATATTCATTTTAACTACTACACTTCTTTGAAGTTGTATACTCCCGTAGTTCAACCCCCCAACGGATCCGGACCCAAAAGAACTCACAATTATTACTACAATCCCACATTTCTGTTGTTTAACTCTTATTTAAAGGATCCGATTCCAAAAATAAACTTCATTTAACTTCAAAAAGAAAAAATCAAACTCATCACTATAAAATGAAACGATCAACACAAGCATTAGTACCTGTCCAGGCGTCAGAGGTCCGGAAACTGCCGCCATTTTCCAAAAAAAAAAAATGTATACAGGGATCACCGACAAGTGAAATGCGCTGAAATAGGAGAGAGAACAAATGGAATGGATATTCCCGCCTGATTGAAGCTCAGAAATGAGAATGTGTATTCACATACATTATATGTACGTATAGTGGAATGGGAGACGATGAGATTATATATAACAGGAGAAGAATTTGGTTGAAACCTCCCCTATTATGAAATAAAATGGAGAGATCTGAAGCAATGAAGAAGATGAAGAAGGAGAAACCCCAGTAGGGGGTTGGGTGAGGTGGGTGGGGTGGGGGTGGGGGTGCGGGGTGGGGATATAACGACGTCGGTCGCTACGCGTTTCTGTATTTTGGTTTTGGTCTCAGATTTTATTCAGAAGAAATGTCTCTGTCCCTTTTTCTTTTCACTACCAACCGTTGATGGTAGCGGTTTTGGTTTTTCTTTTTCTTTTTCTTTTTCTTTTTCTTTTTCCGTTTAGTTGCTACTACATTGTTTTCATACGTGTTAATTAGCTGTTAAGATTTAAACTTAGAAATTGTATTAAAATTACCACATTCTATATACTCTCAATACATTGAAGATATTAAATGGATAATTTTTCTTTAAATTATATCATAATAGGATTAATAAAAATATACACATTTAGCCTTAAGTGGCAACTCAGTTGTAATATTGAATTTTACACATATAAAATACGATCTCCTTTCTTTTCGATGTCGGTACTTCATAAAAAACATATTAGACCCTCAACTATAAAAAATTTAACAGGTTTCCTTCTCACTTAATTAGAACAAAACAAATTGGAAAAAGAAAATCCTTAAAATAGATATGAATATGTTAGATATGTAATGAGGATCTCGTTTGATTATTATGATATACATTGAACAAAACCTAATTAAGTAATACTGGAGACAAGCTGATTGAACTCTACCACATGGACAATTAATTACTGAGATCATATGTAGAATTAATTGTTGTCCTTTTGTTTTAAGAAGTTTAATCATGAGTGCACTAATAAGCAAGCAAATAATTAAGTCGTACTCCCACCTGCTCATATTAAAAAAAATCATTATCGTTACTGAATTCTTTGTGGATTTGGGCTACTTGCATTCCCTATTATTCTAATGTTGCCATTTAGGATAACAAGGCTCACTTGGAACAGAGAATATATAATTCTGATGATAAGCTTAATGCAGTGCATATAAGCTCATTAAATTAACATGATTAATCCAAACTTAATTTGCTCTATGAGTACAAATAAAGCAACCACTTTGTTAGGTGGCTTAAAGAGATTTTAAGGTTGTTGATAAAATTTAACAGATAAGCAACGACAAGATCGAACGCATAAGTGTTAGTTTAATTTGGAGCTGTTTTTTAAAGTTTAGAGTTGAGCTAGTGGTGAATGTAAACTTCTGCCCAAAGGCGAGAGAAGTTATTTTGGTGGAAAATGTACTCTTTCAAAATATATGTTTTGGCAATTAAACACTAGAAAATAACTTACTTTTAAGAAAATGGTTTTTCCTTATGCTAAACACACTATACCCCGTTCAATCATTGAAAGGGGTGAACTATATTGGATTAGTCGAGGAAGAGTAATGCGGCTGTTGCAATTCAATTAGTGAAGCCTAGCCAATACATTGTTAAATAATCCCCCCCCCCCCCCCCCCCCCCCCAAAAAAACCCATGTAATCACCCTACAGTAGTTGTTTACCTTCAAAATCGGATAACAATTGAATTTGTACGTGATTTTAAGGATACATGATCTAACTTGATATAAAATGAGAAATCAGATTGAAATTGAAATAAACATTGAGAAATTAAACGCAAACTACACAAGTTGAACAGTCTTAGCTTTGGAAGGTTAGCCACCTTCGAGCCAAAAGTGCTTTTATCGATACTAGAACATAATGACAAGATAACAAGAACTAGAAATAACAATATATTGTTTTTGAATGCTTGTTACAATGTGCTTTACAAGTAACTAGACCCCCTTTATATAGTAGGGGAGTCCTACTTTAGGTACAATTCTATAAAGGGTAAAAATCTCCTGGTTTGCACATTTACCGGTTCTTTATTGATACGTGTCGAGATTTTCGTTGAGATATCCGACCGGTTACGGATATTTCGGTCTTCCATTATTTCGGTCTTCTGTTGGTCATACCGGCAATGTTTCCTCGAGCTTATCCGGGGTCAGGGTCGATTCTGGGATCATGGGCTCAATGTTCTTGAGGATGGACATTCTAACCTCGTGTTCTAGTTCGATGAAACTCGTAATCGTTCTTCAACCCTTCGCATTACGAGGCCGATTTGTTGTGCAATAGTCGATCCCGATTTCGACCGCATACAGATAGTCCCTCGTTTCTCGGAGAGTAAACGACGAGAAACTATATGAGCTTCTGATTCTCTCCTCGGCACTCCACGTCAGAAACGACAAAATGAACGAAACGTCTCGTCAATCACGTTTTAATGGCATTAAATGCTCGTCAGTTGCTGGTCTGCCACTTCTAGCTTTGAAACGTCGTTTGGAAATTATAAATACCCACTTCTTCATCCATTCAAACTTTACATCCAAATATTCTCTACAAGTGTTTCTTAGAAATTTCAACACTTCTCGGCATTAAATTTCTGGCTATTCTGAAATCCTTTCACAAGAACTCCAGCTCTGTTTTTATCCCCAACCATCAAGCATAATATTTAAACTTCATCTCTTTTCTTCATTTATCAAACAAATGGCGAAGACTTCAAATCGTTCCCCAAAAAAGAAACTCCCTCTGCCTCGCGACCGGCTGTAGAGGAACCTCCTCTGAAAATGTTCATTCCTGGGGGGTGCCCGACTGGTGCTAATTTCAAGACAGAGAATCCCTCCTCGGTACCGGGTCGGAGTGAGCCTGTCTCTAGATATATTTGCTCGGTCCCCGAGGACGTCCTTCCGAGGTCAAGAAAGATTGCAACTGGGCTAATAAGCATGTAGTGGTCCCCAATCTTGAAGAAGCCATTACTACCCACGTGGAGGGATTTTTAAGTCTTCACACTTATCCCTTCAAACTGGGTCCTTTGACCCGGTCATTATTGCCTTCTGTAAGAGGTACAAGGTGACCCTTGGCAAAATCCACCCTTCTTTTTGGAGGATAGTAATTCTCCACTGTTTTTTCGTAAGCAAGATCGAGGGGTATCCCTTCATCCTCGACCATCTCATGCACTTATATAGTCCCCGACTTTATTGAGGAGGACTAATCAAGCTTGCTCGTCAGGCCAATGAGGTCTCATTCTCGAGCATCAACGAAGATCGGGATCAAGGCTGGTTTGGCTGCTTTGTTCGAGTGAAGACCTTGGATTTGATCCCAGCCGAGCATATGCCATTTCCTGAGAAGTGGAACATGACACGTAAGTATGATCTTGCTTTAAAGATTTTATTCATCGCTTTTCCTTTTCCTCCCTTCTCATCGATGTTTTGTGGTGGTGCAGTTGTTGCTTGGATGTCGGATGCAGTTCCTCGACTCAAGGAGTGGATCCCTGGCATTGTGTCACAGAACCCGTATTTTGAATGCTCATGGCACGAGATTTCGAAGGGCCGGTGGGAGGCCCGTTCTCACTGTGAGATTCCTTTCTTGAGTGGACAACACTTAGGTTTCCTCCATGTTGTTGCGCCCTTAATCATTTATTTTTTATAGCAGGTCTTTCCAAAGATGTCGCAATGAAACATCCATCCGGTGATGATAATATCCTCACTGAACCATCTTCTCCGAGTTCTCTGATCTAGAAGAAGAAGAATCCAAGGAAATGATTGGCACGTAAACCCAAGAAAAGCACTCGTGCTCGAGTATTGTGTCCGTACTCACTATATTGATTGAGGGATGAGTTCGAGGGGGAAGGAGAAGACTTTGATCTGGTGGCCAGAGAGCCACCGCATCTTGAAGGGCCAGGGGCCTCCGAACCAAAGGGAGGCGAGGCCGATCTTCATCAAGTCGGGGAGGCCGAGTAGGAGGTAGGAACTGAAGCTTCCAAGTATGCGGGTAAAGCCCCGCAGGAAGCACTTGGCCCTATAGAAATTGCCGAGTCACCCTCATTCGCAGAGTCGATGTTCAACGCGGACCAAGATGCAAAAATATGCCCTATCGAGGGGGACCATAGAGCGAACGACCCCTTCCATGATTTTTTCGACGACATGGATTTGGCGACAATAGAGGACTCCACTAGATTTGGTGATTTAGAGATACAGAAGAAGAGCTCACCCTTTTAAGAAAGCGGGCCTTCCTCGAGCCGAAATTGGTCGATCAATTCCCTGCACCAAGTGCTAATCCCGGTTGGAAGTTATCTCTCTTCCGGAGGATGCCCGAGTTCTCTCTGCCCCCGTAGGGGTAACCAATTATCTTCAGTGTTTGGTGACCGAGGATGATCAAGCCAAAATGAAAGAGGTGGATGTGCCCTGCCATTTCAACGAAGCACAACAGGCGCTGAACCGGGTAACTTCATGCTTAACTAAGTGATTTTTTGATTTACACTTAGATTATTTCTTAGATAACTTAGTGTTTATTTTCGTGCGCGTAGGCCTCGGTGCTTCATCACAAGACTTTTTAAGGTACTGGGATGAGCTGAAGCAACTCGAAGCTGAAATTCGTGAGCTTAATGAGAAGAGAGATGCCTTCAAACTTCTTAACGAGCGGCTTGAATGGGAGGTTAAGAACCTCCTTGACGAGCTGGAAGTTGCTCGGAAGGAGAATGCTGATTTGGTCGAGCAAGTAAAAGTTATTGAGGTTAGTGACGATGAATATGATTCAATGACTGTGGTCAAAATCTGCAGGTCCAGCAAAAACTCGATCGGATTGACTAACTTCGAGCTGAAATGGATATAGTCAAAGCTGAGACCGATGAATGGACAGGCCCAATGGACCGTCTCGCCTAGGAAAAAAAGGTTGTTCGGGCACAACTAACTTCGGCTGAAATTCATCTTAGAGCACCAACAGAGAGGACCGAGGTTCAGACTAAAAAGGTTAAGGAGCTCCAATCCCGGTGGTTCAGCTGTCTTGGATCGAGAAAGTCTGGCCAAAGAGCTTAAAACGGCCAAATCAAAGGTTGTCGTGGTCAAAGTCGAAGCTGATGAAAGGGTGGCTCAGTACAAGGCCGATGCCGAGGAGACTCAGGACCGTGTAAAAAATATAGTTGAGCATATGAAGTGGAAATCCCGAAGGGAAGCCCTCGATGAAGTTCACGCTCGGAACTTTGATTTATCGGTTGAGATCGAGAATGCCAAGGTGCTCGAAGCTGAGGCCAGGAAGCTGGTCTATCCCGAGGAGGAAGATTATGAGGAGTTCGAATGTTTGGGTGAGTCCGAAGGTGGCGGAGACCCCGAAGGTGATGATGCGGCCCCGGACGAAGACTAGGCCACTTAAGACCTTTTTAGATATTTATTGTTTTTTGCTTTTTGTATCACCCTTTTGTTGAGGCCATTCGGCCTTTGTAAATATTTGCATCGGGGATATTTGGCCCTTGTAAATAGAATTTTTGATATGTATATAAGGCTTTGTCCCTTCCATGGCTTTTGAAATTTTCCTTTGTTTTGTTATTTGTATTCGCAAATATCAAAATGCCTTAGCATGAAATAGTTGGTTTATGTTTGGAGGTTCGAACAAACCTTGCCTTTAACATTATTTCGTTTTAAGGCATCGTGGGGAAAGTAGTTTAGATTATAGTTTACCGAGGGTAGCCTTTAGAACTGGTTATGAAATTTTTTCTAAGCCTTGTTTTCGTTATGGGTCTCGGACATCTCTGAGCCATGTTAATATGGATGTAGCCTTTTTTAGTTCGGGTGTTGCCTAGTGGGCTTGCTACCCCGAGTTATCCGAGATTGACTAAGATAACAGTCCCCGAGTGGGGGTGGTCGTGGCCTTTGAAATTTGGGCGTTGCCTAATAGGTCTTGTGCCCCTAAGGTCTGATAGCTCAGACCGTCCGAGTTTGTTTTCGCACGGTAGTCCCCGAATGAGAGCGATTGTTTGAACTCGTATTAAGGTGGCCCTTGGGATCGATACCTTTAGGGGATCGGATGTAGGAAATTCCTTGAGAAATGCAAGAAATTATTTAAAGGACAAGATGTTTATGCGCAAGGAAGAGACTTATTTTTATTCTTGTGAATAATAGTTATACATGTTTTGCGCCAGGGCTCGAGCAGTCTATGTGGGCACGGTTCATTTGGCCGTTTGGACCTTACAATAAATCCTATCGAATGAGACCCTTCAATCACGAAGTTTCTTTCCTTGCTAAAGTCGATATTCGAGGGTAATGCCCCCTAGTGTTTGGGGATGATCGAAGAGAGGCCTCGAATGCTATTGTGATCATCGTCAATGGTTCATAGTCAGCCTTCAATTCTAAGTTAGCATGATTTACTTGTTGCCTCGTTAAAAACTTTGCCGGAAAACCCATTTGGGACAAAATCGGTTCAAGGAAAAAATAGTGCAACGCGTGCTTTCAAACCTAAAATGTTGCATCGTTCCTTGTTGGTTACCTGCAAGCGTTAGTTTAAAATGTAAATAAAATAAAGAACGGGGTCGTACCTTAGCATTAATATCGTTTCAAGTGAGTTATATTCCAGTTATTTGTAGTTGCTCGCCGTTCATTGTTCCGAGTTTGTAGGATCCCTTTCCGCTGATCTCGATAATTTGGTACGGTCCTTCCAGGTTCGGCCCCAATTTCCCTATGTTCGGGTTTCGGGTGCTCAGTGTGACCTTTCTTAGTACTAAGTCCCTAGTTTTGAAGTGTCGAACGTTGGCCCTTCGATTATAATACCTTTCGATTTGCAATTTTTGGGTGGCCAACCGAAGAAGGGAGGCTTCGCGTCTTTCATCTAATAGCTCCAGACTCGTACTCATGGACTCGTCATTTGATTCCTTTGTTGCATATCATAATCTGATACTTGGTTCGCTGACTTCCACTAGTATTAGAGCATTGGCGCCATAAACCAATGAAAATAGGGTGGCCCCAGGTACTGGATTTTGATGGTCGTACAATACTCCCATAGAACTTCGGGTAGGATTTCCTTCCATTTCCCTTTGGCGTTGGTTAACCTCTTTTTAAGGTTTTGGATTGTGGTTTTGTTGGTAGATTCAGCTTGTTTGTTCCCACTGGAGAGATAGGGTGTTAATAGGATCCTTTTGATCTTGTGGTCTTCAAGAAATTTGGTTACTTTGCTGCCGATGAATTGTTTCCCATTGACACGTACGATCACGGTCGGCATTCCAAACCGGCATATGATATGGTCCCAAATGAAATCGATGAATTCCTTCTCCTTGAACTTCTTGTATGTTTGGGCTTCCATCCATTTAGAAAAATAGTCAGTCATAAACAATATAAATTGAGCCTTACCGGGTGCCCATGGAAGGGGGCTGGCGATGTCCATTCCCCACTTCATGAACGGCCAAGGTAAAAAAATCGAATCAGCAGCTCCCCGGGCTGATGAATCATCATAGCGTGTCTTTGGTACCCATCACATTTTCGAACGAACTCCTTTCGTCTTTTTCCATGTCGATCCAGTAATAACCGAATCTAATTATTTTTCAAACCAACGATTTGGCGCCCGAATGATTTCCACAGGTACCTTCGTGGATTTCCGTTAAAACGTACTCAGTATCCCCGACCCTAAGTATATTGCGAGTGGTCCATCGAATGCTCTTCTGAATAGGGTTACGTCTTCGGACAAGCTAAACTGGGATGCCTTTGTACGCAGGGCCCTCGATTCTTTTGGATTCGAGGGAAGTTTTCGGGTCCTAAGATATTTTACATATTTATTTCTCCAGTACCAAGTTAGGCTCATCGAGTTGATCTCGTCATGGCATTCTTCCACCACCGATCTCATAAGCTGTACGACTTCTCCCGAGTTGAACTCGTCATTTTTTATCAATGACCCTAAGTTAGCGAGGGCATCGGCCTCGCTGTTTTGATCCCGAGGTACGTGTTGCAAAGTCCATTCTTTGAACCGATATAATGTTACTTGTAACTTGTCCAAGTATCTTTGCATTCGTTCTTTTCTAACCTCGAATGTTCTATTAACTTGGATTACCATAAGGAAGGAGTCACACTTGTCCTCGTTCACCTCTGCCCCAAAGCTTTTGGCTAGTTCAAGGTCTACAATCATGGCCTCCTATTCGGCCTCGTTGTTAGTCAATTTAACAATCTTAATAGATTGTCTAATTACATGCATGTTGGTGTCTTCAATACGATGCCAAGTCTGACCCTTTTGCGTTTGAGGTGCCGTCCGTAAATAGTTTTCGGATTCACGAGGAGATCCCTGAGTTAATTAACAACTCACTTTCGACCTCGGGTACTAGGGCCGGCGTAAAGTCATCCACAAAGTCTGCCAAGATTTGAGACTTAATGGCGGTTCATGGTCGGTATTCAATATCGTACCCGCTTATTTCCACGGCCCATTTGGTTAATTGGCCCGAGAGCTCTTACTTATGCATAACATTCCTCAACCGATAAGTGGTTACGACACATGTGGGGTGACACTAGAAGTATGGTTTTAGCTTCCTAGAGGCGCTTAGCAATGCGAGCACCAGTTTTTCTAGGTGAGGGTACCTAGTTTCAGCCTCACCTAGGGTCCTGCTAACTTAGTAAATTGGAAATAGCGTACCTTTCTCTTCCCGGACTAGGAATCCGCTTACCGCTATCCGCCAAGTACAAGTACAGTTGCTCATCTACTTTCGGTGTGTGAAGCAACAGTGGGCTCGATAGATATTGTTGGAGTTCCTCTAAAGCTTGTTAACATTTCGGGGGTCCATGATAAGTTATTCTTCTACTTGAATGGTGCGAAGAATTAGTGGCTATTATCGAACGACCTCGAAATGAATCGTCCCAGGGCGGCTATGCGTCCGGTTAATCTTTGCAAGGCCATTACATTGTCCACGACCGTGATATCTTTGATGGCTTTGATTTTGTCGGGATTGATCTCGATTTCCCGGACATCATGAATCCGAGGAATTTACCCGACCCAACTCCAAATGCATATTTTTCTGGTTCATCTTCATATTGTATTGCTTCAATATGCTGAAGGTTTCCTGCAAATGTTTTAAATGGTCCTCTGCTTTTAAGGACTTAACCAATATGTCATCAATGTAAACTTCCATCGATTTTCCTATATGTTCCTCGAACATCCGATTTACTAGGCGTTGGTAAGTGGCACCGACATTTTTTAATCCAAACGACATTACATTATAATAGTATTTCCCAAATTTAGTGATGAATGAAGTTTTTTCTTAATTACCTGGGTCCATCCGTATTTGGTTGTACCCGAAATAGGCATCGAGAAAACTGAGGATCTCGTGGTCGGCCGTGGCATCGATCATACGATCGATGTTGGGCAAAGGAAAAGAATCTTTGGGATGTGCCTTATTCAAATCTTTGTAATCTACACACATTCTTAGTTTATTCTCCTTTTTAGGGACTACCACTACGTTTGCTAACCAATCTGGGTATTTAACCTCCCGAATAGACCCTATTTTAAGGAGTTTAGATACCTCGTCCTTGATGAAAGCATGCTTGATCTTGGACTGGGGTCTCCTCTTCTGTTTGACTGGGTGGAACTTTGGGTCTATGCTTAGCTTGTGAGTAGTTATCTCCGGCGGGACCCCGTTCATGTCAAGATGGGACCAAGCGAAACAATCTTTGTTAGTTATAAACAAAATTGAATGATTTTTTTCCTGAGCTCAGAGCTTGATCACGCCTCACCCACACTACTATATAAATAGGAAGTCAAGGATCGTGTAGCTTTTACCCGAATGGTCGGGATAGAATCCACAGGGAGTCTATAATGGGAGTGAGTGTCCAAGTAATCTAGAAGGGTCGAGTGTTTCTAATTGCACTTCTAAACATTTGCTTGGTTTGAGCTATGCTAATTATATTCTATTGATTATATGCTAAGTAATGGCTATATTGTTTTTGGTGTTGTTTTCTGATGATGATAAAGGCACTAGGGTCGTGACCTTTGCCTAGGTGGATACATAACGGATTTCAATTCTAAGGTCGGGATATTGATTTGGGATACAACTATAACCAATGCACGAACATACCCACTCTACACATTTCGGTAGTTTGAGTGGCTTTGCCCTAATTACCTCTCTCGAGGCCAATTGGGTGCCAATTAATCAAGCAATTGAGGTTTAGGTAGGGCATTACTCTCTCGAGGTTTAACCCGTTAATTAGGGCTCGAGTAGGGTTTTACCATTTCTGGGTTTAACCCAATTGATTGGGACTACAAATCTCTTGGTAATGCCCTAATTTCCTATTAGGCTAATTTTCTAGACTCAAGTCCTCTTTCTCAAGAAGGACCCAAGTCATGAAAAGGTTAATTAGTGTTCGCCACCACTAATTATGGCAATAAGAACCCTCAATTAGCCTAAATAGCCAACACCCAATAATTTTCCAACCTTAATTTCAAAAACCCATTATATACCCACACTAGGGTTGAGCCACAACCTTTGCTATGAGTCTAGCTACTCATAATCAAAGATAGAAGCAATGATAGAGAAGAAAGAGAGCCCATTAATTGATTCTTAACAAAGATTTCGAAGATTCAAATTAAAAAATACAATAATAAAGCTAAAAAAATGAAAACCCAAAAGTATTCACGTGCTCTCTACTTCAGAAATTACCATATGTCTAAAGAAATTACAAAATAAGCTATTTATAGTCTGCCAGAATTTCGGACAAAAATGCCCTTGCAAGACCACCGCGGACTGCGAAAACACGACCAAGGTCCGCGAAAGACAATTGGGTGCTTAACTACTGGGCTTCTGAAAATGCTCGATCGTGGACCGCAAAATATGGATCGCGATCGCGGTGAGTTATGCCTTGAATTCCACCTGTCTGAAGCTGGGAACCGAGGACCGTGAAATGAGGACCGCAAACCGCGAAATGCGGACCGCGGACCGCGAAATGAGGACCGCGGCCGCGGTGAGCTGACCTAAGAAATCCACCTCTCTGAATCATGTCACCGCAGACCGCGAAACAAGGACCGCGGCCGCGGTGACTTTTTACTTGATCGGTTTTTGTTGTCCTTGGTGCTTGTGCCGGATTCACTCCTGTTTTGAGCCTATTTTTTACTGAATGTCATCATTTCTGGTTCAATCCTGCATCAAGCACAACATATAAGTTTTCGGGGCTACTTTGTATATAATTATAACCAAAACTTAGGTCTAGAAGAACGGAAAACAAGGCAAAAATCCAAGTTATCAACTCCCCCAAACTTAAGCTCTTGCTTGTCCTCAAGCAAACAAAATAAGCCCCACCCCTATGGTAGCTTCCAAGAAAATCTGGTTGTCCTAGTGGTGACCTCAATTAACATCAATTGGTACTAACCATAGCCCTTAATGCACATGCATCATTGACAATGTTTGAACCTTTTAAAACCATAGTTTCAAGTGTGATACAAGAGCTTCGAGGGTTGTTCCAACTCATCAGTGAGACTCTAACTACCACCTCGGTCAGTGTTGATCCCAGACTCTTATTCCGCGACTTTCCCTAAGCACCTCACCTTTTAGAATAATAACGCTTAGAACGAGGAATATGGGAAATCGCTCATCTCTCATCAAAGAAAAAGTCCCAAGTCCGACTCAAAGTACCATAGGATTTCCCTTTGTGTCAATCACCACTAATATAGGCTTCACTCTACTTGAGATCATACAGGGCTTTTGTGGAAACATGATGAAGGTTGGTTGTTAAGGGTAGGAAGTATTTGGTCAGAGTGAGTTCTATCTTTCCTTAAGCACTTCATTCTTAACTGTTCTCACATTTTCTTGACCCTTTGAGTCATTTTATCTTTGTGCAGGGTTGGAGAGACACACTGTCACGCCTTTTGGTTCATTCTAGCCATTTTTCTTCCTTTTATGCATTCCAAACCTTTGGTAACAGTTTTTCATCAATTCCCTTTATTTTTTCTTTTTGTTCATTCTTTTCTTTTCTTTCTTTTTCATTGCCCCCTTTTTTTGTGTCTTCTTTTTCACTTCATCACATCCCTCGTCTCTCCCCCAAACTTATGCTTTTTGCCTAGCACCAAGGAAAGATCGGGTGCCAGGAGAGGGTAAAAGAATGGTTGAAGGCTTGTAGCTTGGTTTTTGAAAGAAAAGGTTTAAAGCTCAAAAGGGTTGACTAGGGAATTTGTCTTTAGAAGGCCACGGAAGTGTTTAAATGCGTTGTTCAAGCCAAGGAAGTCCTATAGTCACTTCTCAAGTCAAATTGCACCTAGAACTTCGCCTAGACAACACTCAGGGCAAGTTCTAGACTAGTGGCACGCGACTTGGACTTGCAATTTCGAATTTCTCACCCCTCAAGGCTAGGGGATTGCTGCATAAACCGATTCGAGGTTCCACAACGACCTTAGTCGTGTTTTGAGTAGCAAAATGGTCCCCAAGGACCACCCGATGATTATCGATTAACACAAGAGTCTCAAGATCGTCACTATCATCATCCTAAACACAGCGGTTTGTCTTTGACCATGGGATCAAAGGCAACTGTGTTAGGCCCAAGTGTAGCATTTCTGGAGGCACCGTTATTCATTCACTAGAAAAGGGAAAAAGAAGAAAACAAGACCAAAAAGAGGAAAAAAAAACAGACTCAAACCCTTAAGAAGGTTGTCACACCATCCATCCTTGGGAAGAGCCGCCTAGTTCGCACAAATTTCACCTTTGAAAATAACCGTGGTGTTAAGAAAACCAAAGGTTTATTGCTCACGTGAAATTCAAAACAATAAGCTAAGAAATAAAAATAAGAAGCTATAAAATCGAAAAAAGTGCGTAAAGTAACATGCATGGGATAGAATGAATATGTACATGAGGGGAATTAGACGAATATACATAGGGGATGAATATTTACAATGAAGAGTTAACTTAACATACCAAAAAGTAAGAAGTTATAAAAGTACTAGGATAGTAAACTTATTTACAAGCCAAAATGGAAAATAAAACATAAGGAAACGAAAGACAAATTGTCTGCATTATACAACCCGATTATCATTAAATGTAATGCCTATAGGGCCACTCCCCCAACAACGATATAGCATTGTCCCCAATGCTATGTATAAAAAAGAGTGCACAAAAATATGGGAGAGAGATAGAGAGTAAAGAAAACTCCCAATTGGCCCTCGGCCTGCTGTTGTCCATGTTGTTGTGTCTGAGATGGTATAGGGTCTGCCTGTGCCTGAGACTGTGATGGGGTTGGGTCTGCTGGTGCCTGTGGTGGATCTCCAGTGGTCTGGGCCTCCTGGATCTGGGCCTGTATCTGCTCGGAAGCCTGACTCTGTGTAGGAGGGTCTGCCAGCACAAGTCTAATGCCCTTTGTACGGGACAAGACCTTCCTCTTCTTCGTTGGCCTCCCCCGCTCTTCCTCCTGCACTGGTTGCTGCTCTGTGGGGTCTGATAGTAACATCTCCAGAGGTATCTAATCCCCCTTGAGCTTGTCCACCTCTTTCCTCAATTCAGCCACCGACTCCTTTGAAGCACGAGTCTTCTGCAACTTCTTTGTTTCCTTTGCCAGCTTTGTCAATGTGGTCTCATGTTTTCCCACCACCTCCAAGATCTTCCTCTGGTTTTCCAGAATCTCCTTTAGTGTGTCCTCAATGGACTGTGGTACCTGTGGTGGAGGAGGAGTAGCTGGGGTTGCCACATACGTAGATATTGCAGACAGCTTTGTAGTCGCTGACTGCATCCAATTGTTGATGCTTGTCAATGTCTGATTGAGCCTGTGGGCAGTCATAGGATAGGATCTGGTGGAGGGAATGTCTGGACCGGTGGAAGTAGAAGGACCTGGAGCCTCCTCTGGAATAGCCGGCTGGGGGAGAGATGATTCCACCACCACCACTGGCTCTTCAGACTAGCCAGTGGAGGCAACGGGCTTACCTTTGGATTTCTTCTTGGGGTTGTCATCATCCAGCAAATCATACCAAGAAAAGGTTGCTTTGGGCTTGACTTTTGTGTCAACGCGCTTCTTGGTCACCCCTTTTTCTTCACAGTACATAGTTAGATAATGAGGAAAAGGGTAAGATGTATCACCTTGTCTGACGACCCGGCTGATGACCTCGGACATAACATTCCCCACATTGATGGGGTACCCAGCCATAATAGAAGCAACCAACACAGCTCGATTGAGGGTAAGTGTGGTTTCATGGTGTGTTGGATCCAGCCTGCAGCACACAAAAGTCTCCCACCCCTTAGCTTGAAAATTAAGGGTCTTCCTGGAAATAGTCTTCCCAGCAAGTAGCTAATCCGGAGTCTCCCCAGGCCTATACAAGTGCATAGCCAACCAATTCCGAGTTGCATCCTTTTCTGCAAGCTTCTCCCCGTATAAAGAGTCATCCACATCATCCATCTCCAAATATTCATTAATAGTTTGCCCATCAAACGGCACTATTAAATTTCAGACTTTGGATGCCTTTGAGTCCTTTTCAAGAAATAACAAGTTGGTATAGAACTCTTTCACAATATGCTCATTTGCATCCGGGAGGAACTCATTCAAATAGATCCAACCTTTCTGTTCCCTGAACTGCCGCTTCACCTCGGGGTTGTGGGACGCCAACTCCTTGAGTGAGAATGTTCGCTCCAGTATGAGTGAACGTGTGGTCCACAACTCTCTGAACCTATGAAAAGTTGGCTCATTGACAAACCGGTCTTTCCAAACATCCGGGTTCCGAGTACGCTCGACCCCCTCAACCGTTGGAGCATCCCCATCATCCTCACTTGAGTGCTCCCCAGATAGGTAGGTTGTAGGAGAAGTAGAGTATGAATGGCCACTGGAGGCTGATTCAGCTGCTTGATCTTCGGCTGGGGGAGAGGAGGCAGGGTCTAAAGGAGATGACGCGATGAGGTCTCCTCCGATGGTGCATACTCACTCCCCGATGGTGAAGCAGGGGAGTCTCCAGCATGAGGAACCCGTCGGGATGATTGAGGAGGAATTGTGACTTTTGAGGGTTGCCTAGGTTCCCCCGGGCCTCTCCCCCTTTGAGGATCTCCTCGACCAGTTTGTTTTTGCCCACCGCCTCGTGATTGAACCATTGGTTTCAAAGTAAACACAGGTGAACATGGTTAGTATAAAAAAAACATTGTTGCACAAACACTTACAGTTGAACTTAAGGACCAGATGCTCAGTTGAAAGGCCACCGCGGACCGCGAAAAACCAACCGAGGACCGCGGTGGGTAACCCCTGAAGAACCTAAGTCTCTGAACCTTCACACCGCGAAAACTTGACCGCGGTCGCGGTGCTTCAGGATCAGAGAGCTGCGTTATTGAATAACAGGGACTGCGGACCGTGAAACATTGATCGCAGTCCGCGAAGATCATGCAATGGTTGCATCACACAGGCACCGCGGTCCGCGAAACATGGACCGCGGACCGCGAAAATAGCAATTGCCTAGGGTTTTCAAACTTTTATCATTTCCATGCTCAAATGTTTATTTAGTTAATCTCTACATGTTTAATCAGTGTAATTGTATTCCAAGGGGTCTAAAATAAACATTTTGGACTATCCCTAACATTTTTAAAGCCTAAAGATGAAAAATTAAGAAAATGAAGAGAAAAATCTATCAATTAATGAGGAACATAAAGAAATTAAGAAGTTAATTAATCACAATTACACTTACTAGATGCTTGGATGATGATTTGAAAGAGTGCAATGCAGTTCAGAGGATGTAAGATAAAGACACAGCCCAAGGATGCTCTGAGAAATTGAAGTGTGTAAAGTAAGAAATGAAACCCTAAATGCCTATTTATAGAGAAGAGTTGGGGACCACTCCTCTTACCAACCGCGGACCGCGAAAAATCGACCGCGTTCCGCGATCAGTCACTTATGATGGGCTCAGGCAAGGAGTCATCGCGGTCCGCGAAAAATTGGTCGCGGCCACGGTGAGGCATGTTCAGAGAGGCACTTTGCAGTAACTTGCCTTTGCGGGCCGCGAAAAGATGACCGCGGCCGCGAAGCAAGGTTCAGAGATCTGTTTTTCTATACTTAGCCAAATTTCCTGTGTTAAAATCATCCTACAACATCCAAAAACCAGTTAGTGCAAAAATGAATCCTATTCTACCAAGAAAAACAAAAGAAAACAAAAATAAAGACACATGGATTGCCTCCCATGAAGCGTCTGATTTAACGTCGCGGCACGACGCATGTTACTAAGATCATTTCAAATGATGAAGTTCCACCACGTGGTTGTCATCGACCTTGCCAAGATAGTGCTTGACCCGGTGACCATTTACTCTGAAGACTTCACCACTTTTGTTCTTGAGGTCAAGAGCCCCAAAGGGAGTAACAAATACCACTTCAAAAGGTCCGCTCCATTTGGATTTGAGTTTTCCTGGGAATAACCTCAACCGAGAATTGAACAATAATACCAAATCCCAACCTTGAACTCTTTTCCTCGAGCATATTTGTCATGTAGGTACTTCATTTTGCCTTTATACAAGGACGAACTGGAGTATGCATGGAATCTAAACTCATCCAACTCATTCAATTGCTCCACCCGAAGATTTGCAGCTACATCCCATTCCAAATTCAACTTTTTCAAGGCCCACATAGCCTTGTGCTCCAATTCCACCGGAAGGTGGCAAGCTTTTCCGAAGACCAAACGATACGGGGACATCCCAATTGGGGTCTTGTAAGCAGTTCGGTAAGCCCAAAGAGCATCATCTAATTTCTTGGCCCAATCGGTCCTATTGGCATTGACCATTTTGGATAAAATGCTCTTTATCTCCCTGTTGGATACTTCAACTTGGCCACTAGCCTGAGGGTGGTATGGGGTAGTGACTTTATGATTGACCCCATACTTGGAAAGCAAGGAGTCGAAGATTTTGTTGCAAAAATGTGACCCCCGTCACTGATGATGGCTCAAGGAGTGCCAAACCTAGTAAAGATATTCTTCTTGAGAAAGGCTATCACATTCCGCGCTTCATTATTTGGTAAGGACACGACCTCCACCCACTTAGACACATAATCAACCGCTACCAAGATCTACGTGTTCCCACATGAACTCACGAATGGCCCCATGAAGTTGATGCCCCAAACGTCAAAGATATCCACTTCAAGAATTGAATTAAGAGGCATCTTGTCCTTCTTGGAAATTCCCCCGATTCTTTGGCATTCATCACACCTTTTTACTAGATCGCTAGCATCCTTATACAAAGTGGGCCAAAAAAAACCACAACTAAGCACTTTAGAGGCAGTTCTTGCCCCTCCATGATGACCACTATACGGTGAGGAGTGGCAAGACTCAAGGATAGCTAGTTGCTCTTCTTCTGGTACACATCTCCTCAAACCATGGCATCTCTTATGTTGACATTGAAAGGAGTTGTTCATCCGGGAAACTATCATTGATCTCAAGTCCGTCACAAGGACGTCCTTGTTCCTCCAACCGGGACAAATGATCGGCTACTTGATTCTCACTCCCTTTTCGGTTCACGATCTCTAAATCAAACTCTTGTAGTAGAAACACCCAACACATAATCCTTGTCTTGGAATCCTTCTTGGTCATGAGGTACCGGAGTGCCGCATGGTCAGTGTGAACTATGACCTTGGCACCCATCAAGTAAGGGCGAAATTTCTCAATGGCAAAGACTATAGCTAAAAGCTCCTTTTCTGTGACTGTGTAGTTCATTTGGGCCGAATTCATTGTCTTGCTGGCATAATAGATTGGATGAAAAACTTTGGTCACCCTTTGGCCAAGCACAACACCCACGACATCATCGCTTGAATCACACATAAGTTCAAAGGGTGCATTCCAATCTGGCACCGTGATGATGGGAGTAGTAGTGAGCTTGTGTTTTAAGAGTTCAAAAGCATGCATACAATGCTCATCAAAAATGAATTTAGCATCCTTCTCAAGCAACTTGCATAATGGGTTCACCACCTTAGAGAAGTCTTTGATAAAGCGCCGGTAAAAACCGGCATGGCCAAGGAAACTCCGGACTCCTCTCACTGAAGTAGGTGGTGGCAACTTTGAAATTACCCAAGCATTCGTCGAAATAATCCCCGACGACACTAAAGTCGTCCATAAATACTTCAAGAAAGTCCTCCACCATGTCGGTGAAGATTGCCATCATACATCTTTGGAAGATGGTCGGGGCGTTGCAAAGCCCGAATGGCATACGAGCAAAGGCAAAAGTGCCATATGGGAAAGTAAAAGTAGTCTTTTCTTGATCCTTCGGGGCGATCAAAAGTTGATTATATCCAGAATACCCATCGAGAAAACAATAGAAGGCCCGGACCGCGAGCCTATCCAACATTTGATCAAGGAATGGTAGAGGAAAATGGTCTTTGCGGGTCACCTTGTTGAGCTTGCGGTAGTCCATACATACCCACCATCCGGTAACCATTCTTGTGGGGATGATCTCATCTTTGTCATTTTTTATCACCGTCATACCACCCTTTTTCGGAACGCATTGGACCGGAGAGATCCAAGCGCTATCCGAAATTGGATAGACAACTCCCGCATCGAGCCATTTTATAATCTCCTTCTTCACTACCTCTTGCATAGATTCATTGAGTCTTATTTGATGTTCCACGGAGGGTTTGGCCCCATCCTCCAATATGATTTTGTGCATGCAAAAGGCGGGGCTAATACCCCGAATATCCGCCAAAGTCCACCCGATTGCTTTCTTACTCCTCCTTAGCACTTTCAAAGTTGAGTCTACCTGCACTTGGGTTAATCAAGAGGAAAGAAAAATGGGTAAAGTACATGAGGGGCCAAGATATTCATACCTGATATGGGAAGGAAGTGGCTTCAACTCCAGATTCGGAGGTTCTTCAATGGAGGGCTTTGTTGGTAGAGTCTTCCGGTTCTCCAAGTCCAATGACAATTTTCTTAGAGCATAAGAATAAGACCCCAAGCCTTGAAGGGCATGGGTGCTTTCAATCATACCATCCACCACGGAGTCTTCATGATTCAATAGGGCTAACTCCACAGGGTATCAATATGGATCATAGCACTGGCATCATCAATAATAACCTCAGACACGAAGTCCATAAAAGAGCAAACCTCAGTACTGTTGGGCTGCTTCATAGATTTGCATACATGAAAGACCACTTTCTCATTACCCACTCTGAATGTGAGTTCCCAGCTTCAACATCAACCAAGGCCTTCCCGGTGGCAAGGAAAGGCCTCCCCAAGATAATGGGGACCTCAAAATCAACCTCACAATCAAGGATGAAAAAATCTGCTGGCAATATAAACTTGTCTACTCTCACTAGCACATCATCAATAATACCTAAGGGCCTCTTCATCGACCTATCCGCCATTTGCAAACGCATAGAGGTCGCCCTAGGTTGTTCAATGCCCAAAGTCTTAAACACACAATACGACATCAAATTAATACTTGCCCCAAGATCACATAGGGCTTTTGCAAAGTCTGCACTCCCAATCGTGCAAGGAATAGTAAAGGCACCCGGATCCTCAAGTTTTGGTGCCATGGAGTGAACAATAGCACTCACTTGGTGAGTCATCTTGATGGTCTCACACTCCATGGACCGCTTTTTAGTCACTAAGTCCTTCATGAACTTAGCGTATCCAGGCATTTGTTCCAAAGCTTCTACCAATGGTACGTTGATGGAGAGACTCTTCATCATATCAATGAACTTTTTGAACTGAGTCTCTTGCTTTTGTTTGACCAATCTCTGAGGGTGGGGAGGCGGTGGCCTAGGCAATGGTGCCTTGTCTTGTGGGGCCACCGGCTCCGGCATGTCAATAATGTGTTCCCTAGACGGGTTCACATTCCTTTCCAAGTCCTCCCCATTGTCATGAATGTCAATTCTTACTTCACCTTCTCTTGGCTCATCCATCACTTGTTCCACATCAACCGGTGACTCTTCTTGAGGCATGTCTTCATCATCAACAATAATCTTTTTTTGCCCCGAAGTACTTGCTTCACCACCTTTTCCACTCCTTGTAGCCACCGCTATGGCGTGACCGATATTGTTATTATTCCCACCCTTGGGGTTCACCACCGTATCACTCGGTAGTGCACCTTTCGGGCGTGTGTTTAAGGCATGTGAGATTTGGCCCATTTGTACTTCGAGATTCTGAATAGCGGTATTGTGGGAGGCCAACTGGGCGTCTGAGTCTGCCTTATTCTCCATCATCTGTTTGAACATATTTTCTATTCGACCCATATCCGATCTTGAAGAACTTTGACCTTGAGATTGATATGGAGGAGGGTTGCTTGGTTGTTGGTACATCGGGGGCCTTTGAAAGCCCGACCCTCGACTACCTTCGCCTCCCCAATTGTTGTTGTTGTTGTTGTTTCTTCCACTCCAATTCTCCTCGTTGTTGTTCCCCCACTGTCGGTCATTATTGTTGTTCCATTGACGATCATTGGTATTGCCCCAACTCCTAGCATTGTTGTTGTTCTAGTTTCGTGGCCTTTGATTCCCCCAGCTTTGATTATTACCCTGATTTCTCCAACCTTGGTTGTTGCTTTGACTATTACCTTGCCCTTGGTAGTTGTTTGCATACATAACATCTTCATCTTGGTCATCATAACCCTCATCTTGGTCGTGACCACTCGTCCCTTGATCACTTTGATCTCCACGGTTTTGCCTAGCACTCCCCCGGGGTCTCCTTTGATTTCCTTGCATATTCACTCCTTCCATAGCATTCACTTGCTTCAGCTCTTGCAATTGTTGGAGTTGGGCTTTAGCAAGTTGGGTCATGGTTGTTGTGAGCTAGACAATTGCTTGCTCTTGCTCTTGGAGTTCCTTGTGGAGACTATTCACACTGGTCTCCCCTTGAGGCACATTCGCTCTACTTTGCCAAGCCGAAGATGTGTCGGCCATTGCATCAAGAACTTCACATGCCTCCGGGTAGGTCAACTTCATGAAATTACCTCCGGCCAATTGGTTGACCACACATTGGTTTACGGTGTTGATTCCCCGGTAGAAGGTTTGTTGTATCATAGCCTCGGTCATATCATTATTCGGACACTCCTTCACCATGGTTCTATATCGTTCCCATATCTCGTGCAATGGCTCGTTTGGCTCTTGTTTGAATGCCAAAATCTCATCACGGAGTGCCGCCATATGACTTGGGGAGAAGAACTTTGCAATAAATTTCTCCGCGAGCTCGTCCCATGTTGAGATTGAGTGATTGGGAAGACGCTCCAACCAGTCTAGTGCCTTCCCCGAAGAGAGAAGGGAACAATCGGAGTCTAAGTGCATCCTCTGAGACATTTTGTTTACTCCCCTAACAAGTATCCACGAAGCCCTTGAGATGCTTGTAGGCATTTTGGTGCGCGACCCTGGTGAAATACCCTCGCTGTTCAAGGAGAGTAAGCATAACATTCATGATTTGAAAGTTCCCTGCTCGAATCCTCGGCGGGACAATGGCACTTGTGTACCCCTTGTTTGGTAGGACCCGAGGGGCAGCTCTAAGAGGCAAAGGTAGGGGAGGGTCTGGAATATCATATTGGTTGTTAGCATGTCGGCCCCTTCTTTGTGGAGGAAGTTGATTGATTTCCTCTTCCTGATTATCATATACCTCCTCCCCTGGAATCATATTTCCTAGTGGCTTAGCCATTGTACCTAAGTAAATAAAACAAGGAAGTTAAAAAAAAAACACTACACTTCTAGTCACAAAGATAGTCACACCGTTAGACTCCCCGGCAACGGCGCCAAAAAGTGATCACGCCTCACCCACACTACTATATAAATAGGAAGGCAAGGATCGTGTAGATTTTACCCGAATGGTCGGGATCGAATCCACAGGGAGTCTATAATGGGAGTGAGTGTCCAAGTAATCTAGAAGGGTCGAGTGTTTCTAATTGCACTTCTAAACATTTGCTTGGTTTGAGCTATGCTAATTATATTCAATTGATTATATGCTAAGTAATGGCTATAATGTTTTTGGTGTTGTTTTCTGATGATGATAAAGGCACTAGGGTCGTGACCTTTGTCTAGGTGGATACATAACGGATTTCAATCCTAAGGTCGGGATATTGATTTGGGATACAACTATAACCAATGCACGAACATACCCACTCTACACCTTTCGGTAGTTTGAGTGGCTTTGACCTAATTACCTCTCCCGAGGCCAATTGGGTGTCAATTAATCAAGCAACTGAGGTTTAGGTAGGGTATTACTCTCTCGAGGTTTAACCCGTTAATTAGGGCTCAAGTAAGGTTTTACCATTTCTGGGTTTAACCCAATTGATTGGGATTACCAATCTCTTGATAATGCCTTAATTTCCTATTAGGCTAATTTTCTAGACTCAAGTCCTCTTTCTCAAGAAGGACCCAAGTCATGGAAAGGCTAATTAGTATTTGCAACCACTAATTATGGCAATAAGAACCCTCAATTAGCCTAAATAGCCAACACCCATTAATTTTCCAACCTTAATTTTAAAAACCTATTATATACCCACACTAGGGTTGAGCCACAACCCTAGCTAATGAGGCTAGCTACTCATAATCAAAGATAGAAGCAATGATAGAGAATAAAGAGAACCCATTAATTGATTCTTAACAAAGATATTGAAGATTCAACGTTAAAAATACAATAATAAAGCTAAAAAATAAAAATCCAAAAGTATTCACGTGCTCTCTACTTCAGAAATTACCAGATGTCTAAAGAAATTACAAAATAAGCTATTTATGGTCTGCCAGAATTTCAGACAAAAATGCCCCTGCGGGGCCACCGCAGACCGCGAAAACACGACCGCGGTCCACAAAAGGAAACTGGGTGCTTAACCACTGGGCTTCTGAAAATGCTCGACCGCGGACCGCGAAATATGGACCGCGGTGAGCTATGCCTTGAATTCCACCTCTCTTAAACTAGGAACCGCAGACCGCGAAATGAGGACCGCGGACCGCAAAATGAGGACTGCGGCCGCAGTGAGCTGACCTAAGAAATCCACCTCTCTAAATCATGTCACCGCGGACCGCGGCCGCGGTGGCTTTTTACTTGATCAGTTTTTGTTGTCCTTGGTGCTTGTGCCGGATTCACTCCTGTTTTGAGCCTATTTTTGACTGAATGTCATCATTTCTGGTTCAATCCTGCATCAAGCACAACATATAAGTTTTTGGGGATACTTTGTATAATTATAACCAAAACTTAGGTCTAGAAGAACGGAAAACAAGGCAAAAATCCAAGTTATCAGAGTTTAACCCCGTGCCCAGGTATACCTTTCGATTGGGAAAGTGTTCTCTCAATATGAATTGTTCTAGCTCCTCAATCGTCAATTTAGTGGCATCGGAACCATTAGGGGCTATAAAAGATTTGGTAACCCCGTAAGAACCATCCTCACCTTCCCCTTGTTTGTCCGAATCTACCGAGGATAGTATCAGTGATTGCTATTTGGCCCCATTTTTTACCATCTGGTTCGGATCCTTCGATGTTGGGATTGTAGATGCTGGTATCACCTCCTTAACCGCGAACATTTCCTTGGCAGTCGGTTGTTCACCGTAGACTGTTTTAACTCCGCTAAGTGTTGGAAATTTCTGTGCATGGTGCAGTGTCGATGGCACCGCCCTCATGATGTGGATCCATGGCCTTCAGGATAAAGCGGTGTACCTCATGTCTCCTTCGATCACATAAAATTTAGTTTCTTGGATGGTCCCGGCAGTGTTTATTAGTAATGTTTTCTCGCACTTAGTAGTTTCACATGCCATGTTGACCCGTTTAGAACTCGTACTGCAGGCACGATTTAGTCTTGTAAACCGAGTTGCTCTACGACCCTCGATCATATTGGCGGAGCTTCCTGGGTCAATTAACACACGTTTAACTCGGGGTTTATTTATGAGTACAGATATTACCAGTGCATCATTGTGGGGCTGCATGATCCCTTCCACTTCCTCATCGTTGAATGACAAGGTTCCTTCCGGTATGTAATCTCGAGTTCGTTTCTCCCTTGTGATGGATATTGTGTGTTTCAACATCGGGCCCTGAGGAACATCGACCCCATCGATAATCATGTTAATGACGTGTTGAGGTTCTTCTTGATCATCCTGCTTGTTAGAATCCCTATTCTTGAAATGTTTTTTTGCTCGGTCGCTCGGGAATTCTCGAAGATGACCGTTGTTGAATAATCAGGCCACTTCCTCTCTCAATTGTCGGCAATCCTCCGTTATGTGGCCGTGAGTGCCGTGATATTTACACATCTGGTTAGGATCCCTCCGGGACGGATCAGATTTTAACGGTCAAGGCCATTTGGTGTCCTTGATACGTTCGATAGCTGATACGATGGTAGCAGCATCAACGTTAAAGTTGTATTCCGATAACCTCGGTGCTTCCTTAGGCCCGACGGGCCTATCGAAGCTATTTATACTCATGAGTCCCCGACTGTGTTGACCTCGATCGTTTCTCCTTTCGCTTCTTATGAGATTTCTCCTAGATCTGTTACCTCTTTGATCCCCATTATATAGTTGATAGTGATCCTTGCTCGATATTTGTTCACGGTCAATGTCTCTCTTGGCTCTATCAACGGTTCTAACCGGATAAACATATCTCGAAGGGGCCCCGAGTTGATCATCTTTGGCTCTGATTTTTCGATTGATACCGGTTATGCACGTTGACCCAGGTAACCGCCAGATATTCTATCAGGTTGCCTCAGCTGTTGTGAAGCCACCGAGCTTCGAATATTGAGTCCCTGAGTGAAAGCTTGAACAACCCAGTCATCAACAACCGGTGGTAGGTCCATTCGTTCCATCTAAAACTGGGACATGAACTCTCTGAGCATCTCGTTATCTTTCTGTTTTTACTTTGAAAATGTCCAACTTTCTGGTCTCGACCTTGATGGAACCAGCGTGTGTTTTCACGAAAGAATCTGCAAGCATAGCAAATGAGTCAATAGAACTAGGAGGCAAGTTGTGATACCATATCTTAGCTCCCTTTGACATGACCTCTCCAAAAAAATTCAGTAGAACAGACTCGATATCATCGTCCTCTAAGTCATTCCTTTGATAGCACAAGTATAAAAGGGTACATGCTAATTTGGGTCGATCGTTCCGTTATACTTAGGTATCTCAGGCATAGGGAATTTCTTGGGGATTGGATTCGAAGCCGCACTCGAAGGAAAAGGTTTTTGCACGAACTTCTTGGAATCCAGGCCTTTCAATATCGGAGGTGCTCCTGGGATCTGGTCTACCCTGGAATTATAGGTTTCCACTTTCTTGTCATTAGCTTCGATTTTCTTTTCCCCCAACTCCACTTGTTTCATCAGCTCCTCGAGCATTTTTATGATCTCGGGATTAGTCCCCAATTCGTTCACGTTAGATATTTCTGCAACCGGTTCGTCCCTATGGGTAACTTCTCGGGGCACGACCTTGGTTTTGTAAGTGGGTTATCGCCATTTATTGAGCTTATAATATTTCGAAGATCACCCTTAAACTGATCCCGTCTCCACCAACGTTTTGCGTATTTTGAGCCGTTGATTGGGCTCCACCACAGACGGTATTTTTGGGATCGGTTGACAGGATCGTGTCAATAGCCACATGTGAATTAGCGTCAATTGGGTCTGCGACCGGAATTTCGATGGGATTAGCAAGCGGTACCTCGTTACCGAGCGCTATGTTTTTATTTTCACCTTGATGACCGGACTCGTTGTCAACATGTAGGGGTGTTGATTATATTGAGATTTTGACATTTTGTGTTTTAACTGGAGTCAAAGACACTTCAAAGAGCAAGTGTAAAGCAGTGTGTGTTATGGAGATTTGTATCAAATAACCACTATTATCCTTAGCCTCACAGTGGGTGCCAAACTGTTTACCCTCAAAATCGGATAACAATTGAATTTGTACGTGGTTTTAAGAATACATGATCTAACTTGATACAAAATGAGAAATCAGATTGTAACTGAAATAAACAATGAGAAAGTAAATACAAACCACACAAGTTGCACAATCTTAGCCTTGGAAGGTTGGCCACCCTCAAGCTAAAAGTGCTTTTATCGATACCAGAACAGAATGACAAGATAACAAGATCTAAAAATAACAATATATTACTTTTGAATGCCTATTACAATGTGCTTTACAAGTAATCAGATCCCCTTTATACAGTAGAGAGTCCTACTTTAGGTACAATTCTATAAAAGGTAAAAATCTCATGGTTTGCTGATTTGCTAGTTCATTATTGATATGTGTCGAGATTCCCGCCGAAATATCCTGTCGGTTACGAATATTTCGGTCTTCCATTATTTCGGTCTTTTGTTGGTCATACCGGCAATGTTTCCTCGAGCTTATTCGGAGTTAGGGTCGATTTCGGGATCATGGGCTCAATGTTCTTGAGAACGGACATTCTGACCTCGTGTTATGGTTCGACATGGATCGATCTTCAACCCTTCGGTTTCCGAGCCCGATCTGTTGTGCAATAGTTGAGCCCGATTTCGACCGTATACAGTAGTCGAGGAAACATAAGAGGTTAAATGGTCATTAAATTTAAATTTAACAGGTGGTTATTTCTTTTAGTTCCACTCTCCCACTTTCTCTTTCTTCTTATTCCTAACAAATCTTTATCAAAATTGTGTTCCATGCATAAGCTAATACTACCGAGGTCTAAAAGCTATTCGTAAATTTTAACTTATTTTAAATTTATTTTCGTTCCTGACAAATCTTTATCATAATTTTTATAATCCAAGCACAAAATTGCGTTCCCACAAAATAGGTGGTTATTAATTATGGTGAAATAAAATATTTGAAGCCGAAGAATTTTGAAGAACTAGGTGATGTCAAAGAGCCAAGCTGCCAACTACTAACATCAAATTCTCGCTTCAACCAACAACTGTAAAAAAATGCTAAATTTCTAGATCAGATTATGCTGCATAAACTGTGATAAACATAAAAACCGTTAATATAATTTTAATAATGGTGTTCTATTGTGACTGGAAAACTGAGATAACTTATATATTGAGGTTCAATCATCCTGTTGACATTCCCATAAGGAGCAAAATGCAAATCTCGTGTACACGTTCCATTGTTTATATAACTCCCTATTACGTCTAATCTTTTCTTATATATATATATATATGCTTTTAATACCTATGAAATGCAAGAGTAATATTTAAAGTTGTGGGGATTGCATTTGTGAAAATTGAAGGTGTATTACTTTGGGTAAAGCGATTAATTCCTACCAAGAGTTCCTCGCTCTAACCCCATATCTTAATTAGAGCGGAAGAAACTCAACCGTCCGACGTTATATTTTTTTTTTATTCTTATAAAAACGTAGACTCAATTCTTTCTCGAATCTCGCACATAATTATAACAGAAATTTAGTGTATCGAATTACGGATAACGAAACGAAGATACTATACATAGAGAGTGACATCGTATTTATGGCACAACAAATATTGGTACCTACTCAGCTGGAAGGAAGGACCGCGAAAGTAGGCATCGAGATCTACTGATGATGTGCCATGATTTAGCCACCACAAAACAATAAATTGTTCTCTTTCCTAAAAATCAGTGAGAATTGAATAAAAATTCAAGTCGCCGTTTACGACTTAAATAAGCAAATGGGAAATGGCTATTTAAATCAAAGTAGAAAGAACCCTTATTTTTGCACCATCTTATTCTTGGTTCGTTTTCAACAAGTATTCTTTTTCTTTTGATTTTTCTCTACTCTATAAGATGGGGGATACTTCAGTACAAGTACAAGGTGATCTTCTTTTCTCAGGATCAATTTTCTAATTATCTGCTATTTTCTTTGGCCATCTGTATAATATATTATAACTTATTAGCCGCGCCATATAGATGGGAAAGTAAAGATTTCATGGCAGTCCAAAAAGCAAAAGTATAGACTTACCAAAAAAGTGCTAATTACTATCACACGTTTGGCTCTTATTTCCTAATGTTCTAGCCTTGTGTCTTCTAATAGCAAATGGATTTACTGTAGTTTTTATACTGTAGCTAGCAAAAGTCATCTAACTATAACACAATCTTTGAATCTGTGTGCTCTTTCTAATCCTCTTACAACTGTATTTGGGTTCTTTTATGAAGGGTTAACTAATTTCACTTATAGCCACTATTTTTATCCATTGTAATCGTAAAGTTATTAAACTATTATTTTTATAGCAGGTAAAGTCCAGTTACTTTTCGTTATAATAAGTAAAGATCAGTTAGTAACTGAAATATAGGTAAAGTTTTTTTTTTTTTTTTGGTGCAATAGGTAAAATTTGCTGACTTTTTCGTGTTATAGTGTGTAAAATCCATATGTATTTATAGCATGTATGGGCGAAGCTACCTTATGATAAGGGTGGTCAATTGACTACTCTGTATATATTGATAAAATATTAGGTTTTAAAGGTATATATCATGTATCAAATACTCTAATTTTCAGGAATTTTTTTTACTTCTTTCAAGTTTGAACGCCACTTATTTATAGAGAAAATCACACATATGTAGTTGCGTTACTTTAATGTTTTAAAGATTATTTAGCGGCTTTATTGTTACAATAGACAAAATTCAACGACAATCATGTGCACGAAAGACCAAAAATTGTTACTCGTTTTCATCTTCTTAGTCATTTATTAATTTGCAGCACCTTTTTATGGCATTTTTGTTGCAGTAGATGACGAAGCTAAAATTGAAGAGAGCTCAGAGAATGGAACTGATGAGTCAAAAGCTCCAAGGTTGGTACAGTACAAATGGTGGATCCAAATGGTTATTTACTCAACACTTGTTCTCTCTGGCCAATCCATAGGTACACTCTTAGGTCGATTATATTTTGACAAAGGAGGAAATAGCAAATGGTTAGCTACATTAGTACAAAATATGGGTTTCCCAATTCTCATCCCTTTCCTCTTAATCAAATCAACTAAAACTAATCATGAGGTAATAATCACTGAAATACAGAAACCATCTTTTTATATTGTTGCTTCTTTTTATACTTTGCTTGGGTTATTCCTAGCTGGAAATTGTATGTTATACACTATAGGTTACAATACCTCCCTGTCACAACTTATTCACTTATTTGTGCTAGTCAATTGGGATTCAATGCTCTTTTTTCCTTTTTCCTAAATAAACAAAAATTCACCCCTTATATTGTCAACTCATTAGTAATTCTCACTATTTCCTCTACTCTCCTCGTCCTCCAAAACGATGACGATTCTGGAGATCAGTCCAATAAAAAGTCTAGGAAAAAATACTACATAATTGGATTTTTGTCTACTGTTGCTGCATCTGCTGGTTATGCATTGATGCTCTCTATCACACAGCTTGCTCTTAAAAAAATCTTTAAGAGGGAGAGTTTTCGTTTGATAATAGAGATGTCAATTTACCAGTCATTTATTGCGACATTGTTTATTTTGGTAGGATTTTTTGCGAGTGGTGAGTGGAAAAATATGGACAAAGAAATGGATGAGTATAAATTAGGGAAAGTTAGATATGTTTTGAATTTAATTGGGACAGCTATTTCTTGGCAAGCTTTTTCAGTTGGTTCTATAGGGCTAATTTTCAAAGTGTCATCACTATTCTCAAATGTGATTAGCATTTTAGGTTTGCCTATTGCTCCTGTTTTGGCTGTGATCTTTCTTAATGACAAGTTGAGTGGTGTTAAAGTGATGTCAATGTTGTTGGCTATATGGGGTTTTGTGTCATATATCTATCAGCATTATCTTGATGATTTAAAGGACAAGGCTGCAAAAAATGTTCAAGTTGTGGAGCTTTCTCAAGTTTCTCTCATTGAAAGAAGTTAAACTTGTAGTTTAATTAATTGTGACATTTTGTATATTTTATTAAGATCGTATATATATAAACTTTCCACATCTCATGTTGTGTTATATGCACTGTATCAGTTTGCATGGATTTTTGAATGAAAATAAAGCACAGTTTCTATCGCATTAGGTCATTTTGCTTACTCATTTGTGGCTCTTATAATAGCGAGCAGTAATCGGCAATTTGAATGGTAATTAAGCTTAGTTTTTTGGAGATAATGGGCAAATTCATTTTACACGTCGAACAATAGATACTCTAAGATAATAATACGTAATTTTAAAATAACTTTCATTTTTTATAATGGTGTCAATAAAACAACAATTATGCGCGCATCGTAATGATTTCTATATATTATTGTAACACTTGCACGAGATGTAATGTTTATACATATATGACTACTCTAGAGGATACTTTTTTTGTTGCCTAAATTAAATATTTTTCAAAATATTTTCTACTACATATACCTAACTAAACATCAGAAAATAAATAAGAAAACTATTTATTTCATATCAAACACACCTTAGTCTCCTAATATCGGTCATCACTTATTCTAATGTTTGTCATGCATGTTATTTACAAGGACATGTACACTAATAACATAAGCGAAGTCAGGAATTTCTTCAAGGGTGTTTAAACTTAAAAGAAGGGGGGCAAAGTCCGACAAAACGTGTTCAGTATATGATATTTTTCTCTAAAATCTGATATTTACCTATATAAACAGTATAATTTTTCGACAAAAGGTGGTCAATTGACCACCCTTACCAAAGTGTACCTTCACCCCTAACTACTATCCAATTTCTTAGTCTAATTATTTTAAAACACGTTGAAATTCTATGGGCGCATATATATATATATATATATATATATATATATATATATATATATATATATATGTGTGTCCTCTTTTTGTGGTAAAATAACAAATTGAATCATGAATTTCCTTATTTTTTGTCTATTTCTTAAGAGCTTTTTCTTTTTTCTTGATGTATTTAAATGACTTGAAACAGTCCAACCAAAACAATAAGGAAAATTTTCATATTGATCAATGGCCCAATCATTTGCTAAAAATAGAAATATTTGACGTAATTAAACATATTAAAAGAAAATGAGGACAAAGAGTCAAAGTACTTTTGATCGTCAATCCATTTACATTCCGTATGCTTTTGTCGTTTTGTAGACCTGGTCAAAATTTACTTGCATTACGGCTACAGTACTAGGACTAACACCTCATCCACTTGATCTTAATCAAAAAGCCGAGAAAGGTATACTAACACCTCATCCACTTGATGAATAGATATTGTACCTTGTCAGGTGTAGTCAAAAAGGCATTTTGAGGTTTAATTAATTACGGAAAGTATATTTGTAAATAATAAAAAATCGCCATGTTAATGATAGATATAACAATACAGAGTACTAACATGTAATGGACTTAATTTTTAAAATTAGGTAATATTATTTGAAATGTGTTTAATAGATAATTCCGTGATTGTAATATAAAACTAATCGTTGTAATATAAAAATAATCTTGATTTTAATTAAAATACAACCAAGAACATAATAAATTGATCTAAAATTTATATCGGGATAACCCATTTAATTCTTCCAATCAAATGCCCCCTTAGATTTTTTGAGTTCTTCATACTTCTGATGTGTCCTTGGTTATTTTTTGTCGTCTTTTCATTTAGGAAAATGTATTGGGTGAAATTTGTAGTTTATTTCTTAAGCAGATAGGGGGCAGTAATAATAGGTTGAAGATGAGTCAACAGGTAGTTGACATCGGATACAGACATGTGACCGGTGTTGTGTATGTTCGAAGACATAAAAGTTGGGAAAGAGAATTTAAAAGTAAGGTACCGGTCGGAGAGCGCATCACTAAAAGAGCAACCGTTACGGAAAATCATACCATTTGTTTTCAAACGTTATGCAACCATCAAAAAGAGTTTTATTTATCTTTAAAAGAGCATAATTTGTGGATCTTGCCTCCTAGATTTAACTATTAATAGCAATATGTGTACTCGTTGAAGGGGCGAAAGACAAGTATTACAAAGGCTAATATTCGTAATTTCTCTCATTGTATTAAGCTTTATATGGTTGTTATCGAGATTTTGCAATTAATCTTTGTTCCAGTTGGATCAATCTGAAATCCAGGCTTGTTCTTTCTTTAATTATCTTTATTTTATTTTCTTACTTTGTTATTTTACTAATTAGATTAATTTAATTCACGTATCTATAAATCACATTTACAAATTTAATTGTGCCTTTTTTTTGCGGGTAAATAGAGACTCGAAGCATCTACCTTTTCAAGATGCTCAATATTTAAGCCCATAGAGTCCAGAACCAAAATGCAGCTCTTTTGGACTCAAAGAACCGAAATGTGTAGGGAAAAACTTGGCGACCATTTTATATATAATGCCCATTTAAAGGGCGCTATACTAGTTAAGTATAACGCCCTTTTAAAAGGCGCTATACGTGAACCTATATTTGAACGGGAATGTATAGCTAATATTTTGCCTTATGCTTGGTTCGCCAATCTCCACGGGTATTAAGGCTTCTGAGTCATAGACAAGTGCGAAGGGAGTTTCTCCCGTGGCTGTTTTTGATGTTGTTCTATATCCCCATAATGCCGCTAGTAATTCGCCAGGCCAGTTTCCTTTGGCTTTATCTAGCCGCTTCTTTATATTGTTGATGATGATTTTATTTGTTGACTCAGCTTGACCATTAGCCACGGGGTGGTATGATGTTGAAGTGATCCGTTTGATTTGCCAGCTTTCAAAGAATTGTGTGATTTGAGAGCCTATGAATTGTGGGTCATTATCACACACGATTTCCTTCGGTATCCCAAAGCGGCATATTATGTTTCGCCATAAGAAGCTTTTAACTTCCTTTTCTCGCACTTGTTTGAATGCTTCTGCCTCTACCCATTTTGTGAAATAATCAGTAAGTACGAGTAGAAACTGTACCTGCCCTTTAGCTTGGGGAAGAGGTCCCACTATGTCCATACCCCATTTCATGAAGGGCCATGGATATATAATTGGATGCAACAATTCCGCTGGTCGATGCATGTTATTGGCGAACCTTTGGCACTTGTCGCATTTGGATACGAAGTTCTCGGCATCTTCTTCCATCTTAGGCCAATAGTACCCGTCCCTGATTAGGGTTTTTACCAAGGATCTTGCTCCTGAATGATTTCCACAGTGTCCTTCATGGACTTCTTTTATCACAAACACTGTTTGATTAGGTCCGAGGCATTTAGATAAGGGCCCTTCAAACATCTTGCAATATAGTGAATTGTGAATGAGGCAGTACCGTGCAGCTTTGCGGCGAAGTGCTTGAGTTGTTTTCTTGTCTTCAGGTATGGTGCCATTCTGCAAAAAATTAAGAATTTTGTTTCTCCAATCCCAGGTTAAATTGTTGAAATTACCTCATTTTTGTCCTGGTCGATCGCTGAATGGAAGAGATGGACGACGATTGCATTATCTTTGTTTGTTACTTCCATGACTGCTGCGAGGTTAGCTAATGCATCTGCCACTGTATTTTCCTCTCTAGGTATTTGTATTACCTTCCATGTTTTGAATTGTCTTACGAGCTCTCGTGCCTTTTCCAAATACTGTTGCATCCGAGTCTCTCGAGCTATGTAAGTCCCTGCATCTGATTTACTACCAGTTGGGAGTCGCTGTTGATTACGATTTGCTCGATTGAGAGTTCTCGTGCGAGTTCTAGTCCTGCAATGTCAGCTTCGTACTCTGCTTCATTGTTAGTTATAGGATAACATTTAATAGCCTGTCGTGTCTTCTCACCCGTGGGTGATATTAAGACTATGCCTAAGCCGGCACCTTTTACATTGGAAGAGCCATCAGTAAATAGGGTCCATAGACCTGGATTAGCACCGTTAAAGAGTTGTAACTCCTTTTATACTTCAGGAACAATGCTATTACTAAAGTCAATAACCAAATCAACTAATATTTGAGACTTAATTGCAGTCGTAGGCTGATATATTACTTCATGCTCACTTAATTCTATGGCCCATTTGGCTAATCTTCCTGACAATTCTTGCTTATGCAAAATATTTCTTAAAGGATATGAAGTCACAACAGTGATTGGATGACATTGAAAATACAGTCGTAATTTTCTAGATGCCATTATTAAAGCTAATGCTAACTTCTCTAGATGTGTATATCTGGTTTCAGCATCTAGTAAAGTTTTGCTTACATAATAAATAGGAGATTGTTTACCTTTATCTTCTCTTACCAATACTGCACTTACAACAATTTATGAGACGACTAAGTAGATGTACAATCTTTCCCTTTCATTTGGCTTCGATAGCAATGGAGGTTTTGATAGATAAGCCTTCAGATTCTTGAGGGCCTGTTGACATTCTTCAGTCCATTCAAACTGATTCTGCTTTTTGAGGACTAAAAAGAATTTAAAACTTTTTTCGGAAGACTTGGAAATAAATCTTCCCAAAGCTGCTATTCTCCCCGTTAGTATTTGAACTTCTTTTTTATTCGTTAGTATATCAGGTATTTCTTCTATAGCTTTAATTTGACCGGGATTTACCTCTATTCCTCTGTTTGATACAAGGAAACCCAAAAATTTACCTGATTGTACACCGAAAGCGCTTTTTTCTTGATTCAACTTCATGTTATACCTGCGTAAAATGTCAAAGGTAATAGATAGGTGCTGGAAATGGTCTTCCGCCCGTGTTGATTTTACTAGCATATCATCAATGTAAACTTTCATCGTTTTTTTGCAGATGTTCATGGAACATCTTAGTCACTAGCCTTTGATAGATGACTCCAGCGTTTTTTAAGCCAAAAGGCATGACCTTATAGCAGTAAGTCCCCTTGTTCGTAATGAAGGAGGTTTTTTCCTCGTCTGAGAGATCCATTTTAATCTGATTATAACCAGAATATGCATCTAGAAAGCTTAATAATTCATGACCTGCAGTAGCATCAATCATTTGATCTATATGTGGTAATGGGAATGAATCTTTGGGGAATGCCTTATTTAAATCAGTATAATCTACGCATACCCTCCATTTGCCATTCTTTTTTGGTACCACCACAGTGTGAGCTAACCAGTTAGGGTACGTTACCTCTCGTATCGAACCAATTTTCAAGAGTTTTTGTACCTCTTCGTCAATTACTTGATTCTTGAATGGTCCTTGCTTTCTTTTTTATGCTTAACAGGTACGAAGGATGGATCTTCATTTAGTTTATGGGTCATCACTTCGGTTGGAAATACCTGTCATATCTGAGTGGGACCACGCAAAGCAATATGCATTAGCCTTTAAATAATCAATTAGCGTACCTTTTCTACCGGGGCTCAGCCTCGTGCCTACATACACCTTCCGTTCAGGTTTTTGTTCAAACAATAGAACATCTTCGAGCTCTTTCGTAGCTTTTTTGATGTGTTCGTCTTCTTCCGGTTCATGAATGACGTCAGGTCTGGAGTATACATCTATGTGATCCAATGCGTCTTCCGTGATGATTGGATACACTTTCTCGTGGGTATCTCTTCTCGTACCTGTCTGAACATTTACTTCTGCCGTACCTGTTTGGTTAGTAATTTTTTTCGTACCTGTTTGTCCGGTGACATCTGTTTGAAAGATTTCTCTATTTTCCAGTTCTTCCGTCTCTTTTTTGTTATAAAGTGCCACAAAATTTATATTTCTGTAGATCTGTTGATCACCTCTAATTTGTCTGATTCCCCATTCTGAGGGGAATTTAATTACCTGGTGTAAGGTGGATGGTACTGCTTTCATGTCGTGGATCCAAGGCCTTCCCATAATCACGTTATAATCCATGTCAGTATCAATGACTTGGAATTTGGTGTTCTTGGTTATTCCCTCGGCGTAGGTGCTAAGTTCGATCTCTCCTTTGGTTATCACCGTAGAGTTATCAAACCCTGATATGGCTCGTGCCTTTGGGATCACCTGATTTCCCATGAGCATTTCTTCCACGACTCTTAACAAGATGATATTGACTGAACTACTTGGATCAATCAACACTCTTTTAACGTTAATGTCATGAATGAGTAAGGATATTACCAGAGCATCATTATAGGGAAGCATCAGTCCGCCAAAATCTGCATCATCAAAGGTTATGTCATCTTCATCTAGATTTTCTCGAATCCACTTTCCGTGGGTAATTGTGACCTTCGAGGCTAATTTGCAAGCTATTCCGTTCACTTTCTCTCCTTCATGTATCACGTTGACGGTTCTTTTTGGAGAAGGAGGCTTCGGGGGCTCATGCTTGTTCTTCATATATGCATGTTTACCTTTATCACTAAACAATTATGTTAAATAGCCCTGTTTTAATAAATGTTCTATTTCACCTTGTAAAAATCTGCAATCTGCAGTCCCGTGTCCATGATCATTATGGAACTCACACCAGAAATCTGGGTTTCTTTTATTTGGGTTTGACCGCATTTCTTTGGGCCATTTAACTTTATCTCCCATAGTTCTTAATATTGAAACAAGTTCAGGAGTACTTACATTAAAGGTATGATCCCCAATTCGTGCATTACCTCTAGGTCACTCATCTCGATCCTTTCTGGATCAAGATGCGGATGAGCCTACATCCCTGCTTGGTGGTCTATAATCTGACCTATTATTTTCAAACTTGCGCGAGTTTCGCGTCCTGATGGTCCTAAGTAAGGATCGTACCTGTTTTTACCTGATCTCTTGTCTGATTCGGATCGCCTGGATCTGGAATGATCTTCGTCTTTCGATCGAGCAATGATATCTTCTTCTATTCGAAGTTTAATATTGTACCTGTTATATACATCATTCCACGTTGTAGCTGGAAATTCCCTCAAATTTTCTTTGAGTCTCCTCGTGGTTTCTGAGCTTTTGTCGTTTAGATTACTCGTGAATGCCATGGCTGCCCAATTATCAGGTACTCTGGCTAATTGCATTCTTTCTCGCTGGAACCTGTCTACAAATTCACGGAGTAGTTCCATGTCTCCTTGCTTGATTTAAAATATGTCCTACATTCTTTTCTCGACTTTTTGTGCACCAGAGTATGCTTTTATGAAAGAATCTGCTAGCTCAGCAAAAGAATCAATAGAATTTTTAGGGAGAAGAGAATACCAGGTTAGGGCTCCTTTGGTCAGTGTTTCTCCGAATCTTTTGACAAGGACTGATTCAATCTCTTGTTTTGTTAAGTCTTTGCCCTTTACTCTGGTGGTAAAAGAAGTCACATTGTCGTGTGGGTCAGTTGTTCCATCATACTTAGGAACGTCAGGCATTTTAAACTTCTCAGGTATAGGCAAGGGTTTTGCGCTTGGTTTCCAAGGTTGTTGAGAGTATCTATCAAACATCAATGCCCTTGATAACAGGTGGTACTCTAGGAATTTGCTCGATTCGATCGTTTTGTTCCTTCATTTTGTTTCTGCATGGTTAGCAGTAAATTTTGTAATTCAGAATTATTAGTCATACCTGGTCTCGCTTCGACAGATTCGTTAAGAGTGTCACCCCTTGCTAAGTTTGCCAACCCATACTAAGGATTTTCCATGGTGATAGTATTGTTTGGAGGTAGTGTTAGCGATGCAGGTGGTGCCGCCGATAGTCCCCTTGCAAATTCTTGCAAAGCTTGTCCCACGTACTCTGCAATCATTTTCTTTATTCGATCTTGTTCTACCATTTGTTCATTGTTATTGCGGTTGTTATCAGCTCTTTCCGGGGATGGTTCCCTTGAACCACATGGGGTTCCTTGAGGTGATGGAACTGGGGTTCCATTCCTCTGCTGGTTGTTGTCGTTGGAGTTTGACATAGTTTAGAGGATATCAATTGAAAAGCAAATTAAGATTATCAGAGTTTCCAGTAACGGAACCAATTTGTTTAACCAAAGAATTAGATCCTTTGACCAAAGTTATTTTTAGGATGAACGCGGGTTATTGATAATCAAGGAAATATTATTAGCTAAAGAAGAATAAGTAAAAAATCAATAGTATGATGCTTAGAAAGTAGAATGTATTGTATTCGAAGTCTTGCCCCCCCTTTACAAGTTACATTCCCCTCCTTTATATAGAAGGTTTCTTAATATAACGTCTACTTCTTGCAATGATCGTCCATTAATGACTAATTATTACATTAATGAGGCATTATAAAGGATAACCGTAACTGTTGTATGAATGTTACATAACGTATGAATCATTAATTGAGGATTCCTGAATCTTCTCGCAACTCAGTCTGGATTCATTCTAACCGTGTCTCTTTTCCTTTCTCAATTAGGTTGATTTGCCCGTGGCTGATTACTTCGTAGGTTTATTGATCCGCGACTCTTTGTTCTGTACCTCTTTATAGAATCATATCCAGTTTCCGCGTTTTCCTGGGTCCACGTAGCTGGCTGAGTTGTCATGATTCACCTTACGTGTGAAACTCTTTTTTACCAATACACTAGTCCCAGCCATCCCAACCCACTAGGCGTTATCAGTTGCGCAACGAACCCTCTACTACAACTAGTTCTTCTGAGGGTTCCAAGGCAGGTAGCCAGAGAGGTCAAATAAGAAGGAAATTTAGGAGGATCGGTTTGTCAGCTTGACGGCCTTCACAAGGTTCCAGGAGTTGTGGCCCTAGAGATCGCTCACACTTGAGCGACAGTTCTTAATGAAGGATTTGGACATTCACAGTCCAAATGTCCTTAGACAGCTTTGGGAGGGAACGGGTTGGAAGTGGTTCACCCATTGTGTCATCGATGCAAATGAGCACTTAGTCAGGGAATCATATGCCAACGTGGCTCAAATCAAGAAGGGGACCAAAGTGACAAATGTGAGAAATTTGAAAGTCCGCTTCCACCCCTGCTCTTACGTGGGTTTTGAAGAGGTAGAGGCAATACAATATTTGGAAAAGCTTTCTATGGGTGATGCAACTCGCTCGTGGCTAGATAAGATATTAATTGCTCAAGGACCACCACCACCGTGGATTATAGAAGGAGTCATTATCCTCCGGGACACCCTCAATTTTGAAGCTAAAGGGTGGCAAACCTTCGTGTGTAGCCGTATTGATCCAAGTTTGAATGAGAAAAATCTCCCACATCCCCGGGAAGTTTTGGTGGCTTCTATTATGGCGGGATACCCGATCAATGTGGGTGCCATCATGTCAACCAATATCACATTAGTTGTCCGAAAAGGTGAAAGATCCTACCCTTATCCAAACACCATCACAGAGTATTTCAATGATGCAAAAGTGGAGCCGAGGCCATATAATACAAAAGTAAAGGGCAAGAAGCCCTTCTCATGGTACCACTTGCAAGGTGCAGACAACCCCAAGTTCAAGGGTAAGGCCACTACCATCGTTGGTCAGTTTGATGAACCATAGATGTTGGGTACAGAGTCTGCTGCTGAGCCATCTACAGCTCACATGCCTTCCACATCAGCCGGGCCTTCTACCGGGACAACCACCATGCCACCACCTTCATCTTCTAGGCCATCAGGTTCAGTTCAAGTTCCAGCCTCATCCACTTATCCGCTCACTGTGCTATGAGTCCCCCATACTTTGGCGAGCCTCAACAAATAGATGTAGACATCCACTTCTAACCCGTCTGACATATCCAGTACTGTTGCAGCACAGTCATCTACTCTGGCAGCACCACAAGTCCCTCATTCGGTGGATGTAACTTTGAAGAAGATTATGGAGAACCAGAAGACTATTATGGACACACTGGTGGCTCACGTGGGAGCTATTGAGGAGATGGCCAAGCAGGTGAAAAATTATGAGAAAATCCCAGGCTTCAAAGAAATCAGTTGAGAGTTTGAGAAAGGAGGTGACGAAGCTAACAACAACGGGTGATTTGCCATTGGACCTACTGATGGAGATAGACCCATCAGTACCAGTAGACCTAGCATCACCATCAGTAGAGGCACTAGCTGGCCATTCTGACGAGCCAGATCTTGCTGCCTCCACTGCTGAGGAACTGCTTCAAATGCTCACCAACCCTGTTGTCCCTCAGCCATGTGATGATGAGATACAGTTGGAGGAGACCGAGGGTGGTGATGTTACAGTCACTCTGAGACCACACAGGGAGTTTTCTTTGCTCTCTACACTCATTTATTTTGATTTTTATAAGCATTAAGGACAATGCTTGTTCATATTCGGGGGGGGTCTATTTTGATGACATTTGGATGGCATTTGATTACATTTGGCATGTAATAACTTTAATACTCTTTTTCTTTTATTTTTATTTTCTCTCTCATTATGTATATATTCATTCCTCTTGTATATATTTTATTCCCCTCGGTCTGTAAATTCATTTGCCTTAGTTTCAGTAGTTTATTTCATAGCTTCTTCATTTTGTTTTCTTGATAGTATAACTTCTTAGTTTAATAGCTTCTTTTTGATTTGTTAGCTTCTTTATTTGTTTAAGTGAACAACAAGTATTTGGTTTTATTAATTCCATGGTTCTTTCCAAAGGGGGATCTTGTGTGAACCGAGTGGCTCTTCCCAACGATGGATGACGTGACAACCTTCTTAAGGGATCGAGTCAGTTTTTGATGTTTAGGTAGAAATAAGTAGTATCAATGAATAAATAAGGGTCAAGCATGCTTCACTTGGTACCAACACACTTAACTATGCGCTTAAGGTTAAAAATAAGTTTTTGGAAAGAAATAGCTCTAGTTAGTGACCTTGTGACTCTTGTGTTGACTTAGGCAATCATCAGGTGGTTTAGTTGAGCCATTAGCGATTTTCAATCTTGAGTGCGGTTGTTGTGGTCCCTCGACTCTATTCTCTTTAACAATCCAATTTTGTGAGAGGTGAGGTATTTTGTTACAAGTCCAAGTACCCGTGCAAATGGTTTAGAACTTGCCCCGAATGTGTTTCTAGGCGAAATTCTAAGTTAGGTTGGCTTGAGAAGTGATTGTAGGCTTTCCTTGACCCGTTTTGAAACCTTCCATGGCCCACCAATGATATCATCCTTAGTTTTGCCAGATAATTTTAGTTGGGTATAAATTGATCTTTTTGTCATTTTTAGGTTAAGTTTTGTGCACCTGAGTATAGACAACCGTTTTTGTTTACTGTATTGGGTAACTATGTACTAGTTTTACATTTTAACATAAATTTTTATTCCCTTAATCATCTATTTATGAATTTTATCTTAGTTTCTTCTTTAATTTCTTCATTTTCCATGAGTAACTAAGCCCTTAGCTAGGGTTGTGACGTAACCCTAGTATGGGTACTTAATGGGTTATTTATTTAGGGCTTATTTATGATTGGGTATATGATATTTATCATAGTTCTTGCTTGAATTCAAGAATTAATGGTTGCAAATATTGATTCATGCCAAATTGACTTAGTTTCTACTTTGCTAACAAGAAATTGGGGTGAACACAGGAAATTGATAGCCCCAATTAAAGGGTTGAATCCAGAGATAGTAAGACCCGACTTGAGCATTTATCACTTGTTTCGTGAAATACCCATTTGGACTTGAGAAAGCTAATTTGGGCAAAATCAGTCAAACTACCGAGAGGTATAGAGTGAGTAATTGTGTGTGATTGCTATATTGTATCTCGATCAACCAAATATGCCCTAAAGCTCTAATTACGTTAGGTAACCAACTAGGCGGAAGTCGCAACCCTAGATCTTTTATAACTTGAAAAAAACAACTAAAACCAAAAACATTGTCTCTTACCTTTACAATTACAAGCATTAGCTTAAAAGTAGAAGTAGAAACAACAAATGAATATGTGGAAGTGAAATCTTGGGCACGTCATTCACGAGATTAGATATATATCAAATCCCACACATAGCTCTCTGTGGAATCGACCCCGACTCGCGTTGGGTATTTATTATTGCATCGACCGACGCACAATCCAAAGTAGTGGTGTGAGTTTGGGCGACATCAGTTTGCGCCCGAGATATGCCTTTCTTTTGGTAATGGTACACCCATATTCCTAGTGGACAGATGTTATACACACTTTGATCTTGTACCTTATGGACGCTTCAATGTGTGGAATCAAGACAAGAGAAATCAAGTCAACATCCAAGTTAAAGTGATTCCCACTGAATGTGTCCATTTCACAATTGTGGGTGCCAATGTATTTACCATAACCCACATATTTGTTTTCTTCTTCCTCGCAAGCAATATCCAATTACAACCCATACATTATCTACGACAAATAACCTTGTATACATCCGGGGATGACTCCTATAACATCATCTTACGACACTCTTTTACGTTGTACATTTTCACCGCCCTGCTTATGCGCGCTTTATCAGGGAAAATCATGCCCTTTGACAGCACCGTTGCTCTAGATTATCCCACTTGCTGTCCGAATTTCATCAATATCCCTTGTGAGGGAATCCACATCCGGCATACTTGGAAAATGATCAAGGTAGGGAATATCCCTTGAATGAAACGGCATATAGGACTCGTACACTCTTGGTCTAACGGGAGGTGGAACATGCTCCCTCGTCAAATCAGGTTCAACAGTCTCTCCCTCCTCATCAGGGAAGGGTGTGTAATTTTTAGACTCATTGGCATTGTTGTCATAATCATTATTCTGTTCCTGACTCTGCGCATCTGTCAGATCCTGATTATATATGTCATCTTCGGGCAATTGAGTAAGTACATGACCATCAAGTTGCTCGTTTTCACTCCACAACCAATAAAATAATGAGTTACTCAAATTGGTTAAAACTTTACATATAACTTTATATATTTACTTACAAATCATAATGTGTTGATATCCCATGATGCACATTATCCAGTTGATGATGACTCCCGGATGGACCACCATGATCCAACACACCAAAATTAGGCATATTCCAACTGGCCGTTGGTTCATAACTTGTAAAATTCATATCTGGTCGGTACCCCCTGTGAAATATATGAGTGTTAATACATATTCAATACTCAAAAATATACATCGTAACACAAAGAAAAATTGAAATTTACCACTCGGCTTGTGGATTATGTAAACTAGGTGAGAAATTATTTCCTCGCTTCTCATTGGCCCGTGGAGATAAGTTTAGATCAGGCCAAACTCTTTCAGCCGGAACTTGTTTGGCTAAAATTGCTCCATAATAACCACCCGATGACTGAGGGATATCCCTACTTTGCGCAACCTCATTATTGCGAACATCTTCAGCCTTAACGTACATTTCCAACAGTTTTATCACAATAAATTCCCGGTATTCATCCGGAGTCCTCAAAAAATCTCTCAGAGTTTCATCGTCTTCGATGTAAAACTCAACATAACAAGCAACCCCTTGCGGTGTCACAAAATACAGATATCTTCCGGTTACTTTAATATTCACGGAACGTTTTCTCAACACTCATTTTTTTACATAACAACGATATCACTGTATCGTACTCCATTGTAAGTAACAACTTAAAATGACACTGTGGAGATAAACTATAGCTTACTTAGTTATTCGCCACCACAACCTCACCCCCCCCCCCCCCCCCCCCCCAAACTATAATGAAACCTTAATTCTCCGCTCTTCAGACATTATGATAAAATGCTAGACAACTTAACGAAGAGATATTCCACAAGACTTGAGCTTATTTCTGAATGTATTTTTGCAAATCCTTAACGTCTTTAAATAAGGCAAAAACCAATCCGGGGGTTGAATGTTTTGAGGTATAACGCCTTAAATAAGAGCGATTTAGCCATTTGAATTATTGTTATGTGAGTTAAGCCCAAAAGTATTATTGGTGGACCCACATAATATGTATAGCGCGGTAAAGAAGGGCTTTATATATATATATATATATATATATATATATATATATATATATATATATATATATATATATATATAATGGTCACTTTATTCTATATATTTTGGTTCTTTGAGTCCAAAAAAACCATATTTTGATTTTGGCCCATACCCGTTTAAATAGGTAGATTGGGCTCGAGTCCAGATCCATCTTATGGACATGCTTCGATAGAATTAGTTGTTTGGGTCGTAGATTATATAATAAAAACGAAAAATGGAGGAAATTACTTAATTGTGGTTGACATAAAACTAGAAACATAAGTAGTTAATAAAACTAAAAAATAAAATTTTGTGTTATAAACGAAATTCTAGACTTAAAGCCCTTTTTTCTCTTTCCTTATTATAGTTTTGTTGTCTGTTGTAAGGGATTCCGAAGAACTTTATAAAAGTATTGTGCTAATCTAGTCACTGTATGTGAAGAAATTACCTACGACAAATTTAAATGTTTAATTAATCTTTGATAAATTCATTTTCACGCTCGTAAGCTCGCTTCAACATTCACATATGAATTCCCAAAATCAGGTTATCATTGCTAATATGGTAATTAACTTACATATTAGTCCCACCTCAATTATATAAGAGTTTTCAAATGAATTTTTAAAGGTTTTGTTACTTCACCCACTGCTGTATCATATATTTAACCATGAGACTAAGAAGATTAATCGGGTAGTGAAGGAAAAGTACCATGAAAATTACAACACATCCGCTTGGATGGTACTCTGTCCAACCCACAAAAAATAGTTATGTTTAAAAATTAACTTGTTTTAATTTTTACGTCAATTTGGACAACAACTTTTTAATAGTTTTGATATATAATCTGAATATGTATTTAAAACTTACATAGAAAGTACTACTATAGATCCTTATTTTTTTACTGATTAAAGATTAAAAGGGAGGGGGGGGGGGGGTCAATTTGTGGTGGTCCATTTTTCGTTAAAATAGCACGGACCGACCAGTTTTCGAACTGGTCATTCAAAATAGCCAATATTTGTCAAGTCATTGAAAAATAGTCACTATTTTGCTGCAATAGAGACCGGTCCAGCATAATATACTGGAGTTCGGTACACCTGTGTATGAACTTCCAGCATATTATGCTGGAACTCCAACACACGGAAAATTCTAGCATAATATACTGGAGATTCGAGCACTTGTGTATGAACTTCCAACATATTATACTAGACTGGTATACTTTGCTGGAACTCCAGTATATATATTATGTTGGAGTTCCGGTATACTTATCCTGGAACTCCAGTATAATATGTGGAGTTCCAGTATACTTATGTTGGAACTCCAGCATAATATACTGGCGTATTTTTCGGGTTTTGAACAATGTTTTCGCTCAAATTTATCTTTACATGAAAATTGACTAAATTTTAATTATTTTTGAAAGCATAGCTATTTTTGAATGACCACTTGTAAATTTGGCTATTTTCCCTATTTTTTCCAATATATTTGCAAAAGCTATCATTGAGCTGGAGAAGTTAGCTTAGTGATGTCAAAAATTGTGCAAGTTGCATATTTTGCTATGTTTGTCAATTGTGGATTCGTTCCAATCACATCACTGGTAAGTCGCTCACCTTCTTTTGTCCGACTTACGACTATTTCTTCATCAACATACCCCACATGTCCCTCCTTGTTTCCTTCCTCATTCAATCTCATATCTTTCAATATGAAGATTCTTTCATTAAAAATAAAAATTAAATAGGAAATTGTTATGTCAAAACTCCATCAATCGGAAATAGATCGAGTATTAAACTTGAAATTTCTAACATTATATTAATTGTTCATTTCAAATTGTATATAGAAAATACTTGAATCAAATTCAAATGAAACCGCTGCAAAATAACCGCCAAGGTATCCATAACAATGATTCTCAAAACAAACAATACATTTCGGTCATATATAAACTTAAACTTCAACTTGGCCAAAAAAAAAAGAAACTATTCCTTAAGGAAAAGCTGATGAAAAAGGAAGAAAAAGAGAAAGAAACAAAATGGGTTGTTTTTGAAGTTTTGTGAGTGATCTGAGTGAAATTTTTGAAAAACTACTTTTTGGAATTTTTCAAATTTTTGAAAAATTCTCAAATAAATCTTCAAGTGAAAATTGAAAATTTTATAAAAAAACGTTGATTTCGAAAAGAATTGAAAAAAATTCCAAAAAAGAAAAGGAAAAAATTTCTTATGTTCAAACAGGCTTTAAGTGTACATATTTTTTCGTATTAGATTTATCGCGTCACCACAGCTAATTACAATAATTTTTTTATATTTGTTTAATGCTTAATCATAATAAGTTAATCTCTTATGATGCATAAAGTGTTTGAGGATAAAACCCCTTCTTTAATGCGTTAGATGATTAAAATCTTACACTAAAATGACGTTTGACGTCAAATTTGTGTTGGGTTGGAGATAGTTTTACAACGAACAAGTCGCAACCAACCACAACAATATAATTTGCTGAATACTTATATATATTCCGCATTTATATTAAGTTATTTTAATTTTTTATGGTTAACTAATTTAATAAAGTAAATATATATATAATTAATTATAGCTAAGTGCTTAAAATTTAAATGCAAAATATATATCATATATATATATTGATATTGGTACTATGATATAGACACCAAATACGCTTTAGAATCTTTTCCAAGATACACTTCCTTGAGATTCCTTCTACCTTGGGACCCATGACAACCGTACTTTTCAGATTTTTTCTTTACTTGGACTGCAGCTCCTTCCAGCCTTAGATCTTTTCTTTGTTGATATCTGTAGGAATCAGAGGAGGAAAAATAAAGACAAAAAAATAGTAATGAAAACGTCCACTTTATTTATTTACGTATTGCAAGGGTCACTAAACTTTTTTTTAATAAAAAGAATCAATTAACTTATCACAAAAAGTCACGAGGAGAAAATAAATGAGATATTTTTTATAATACTTATGAAAATCTGAGTAATATTTTATTATAAAAAATTGCTTAGCAATTTTTTTGTTACAAGTAAAAGAGATTAGCAACTTATGATGACCTTCATGTTTTAGAACTAAATTATGTGTTCCGAATCCTTAAATATCTCATTTTAGCTTTTCTCGATTTGCATGTGTGGCCCGATTATTTTTTCGAAAAGTTTAAATGTTAAAAACTGATAGAAATAAGAACTTTTGCCTTAAAAGTTAAATTGAGTTGGCTTCGGGTGAGGATTGTGGGTGGTAACTCGGAGCATTTCCCTATGGTGATGGGTTGCACCAGGGAACGACTCTTAGCCCGTTTTTATTTGCCTTAGCGATAGATGTATTGTCGCGACACATCCAAGGGGAGGTGCCTTGGTGCATGCTATTTGCCGATGATATATTATTGATTGACAAGACGTGAAGCGGAGTTAACGCGATGTTGGGGGTTTGGAGACAGACCTTGGAGTCTAAAGGTTTCAAATTGAGTAGAACCAAAACAGAATATTTGGAGTGCAAATTCTGTGACAGGACCCATGAAGCAGACGTAGAGGTAAAGCTTGATGCTCAAGTTAGCCCCAAGAGAGTGAGTTTTAAGTATCTCGGGTCTATATCCAAGGTAACGCGGAGATTGACGAAGATGTCGCACATCGCATCAGAGCGAGATGGATGAAGTGGAGGCTCGCTTCCGATGTTTTATGTGATAAGAACGTGCCACCAAGACTTAAAGGCAAGTTTTATAGAGTGGTGGTTCGACCGGCTATGCTGTATGGGGCTGAGTGTTGGCCAGTTAAGAACTCCCACATGCATAAGATGAAAGTAGCAGAGATAAGGATGTTGAGATGGATGTGTGGGTGTACCAGGAGAGATAAGATTAAGAATGAAGTTATCCGAGACAGAGTTGGAGTAGCCTCCGTGGAGGACAAGATGCGGGAGTCGAGGCTGAGACGATTCAGACGTGTTAAGAGAAGAAGCATTGATGCCCCTGTTAGGATGTGTGAGAGGTTGGCCATGGCGAGTTTGAGAAGAGGTCGAGGTAGGCTTAAGAAGTATTGGGGAGAGGTGATTAGACAAGACATGGCGCTGCTTCAGCTCACTGAGGACATGACCCTTGATAGGAGGGAGTGAAGGTCGAGGATTAAGGTAGAAGGTTAGTGGGTACTTTTTAGTTGCTCACCGATAGTCTTAGTAGCACGCATGTCCCTTCATATTCTTAGATTTTTTATTACGTTATGTGGTTCTGTTCGCCTCAGGTATTGTATCCCATGTTACTATTATTTGGTACTACTTATCCTTTATCTTTTTTTTTCTCTTCCCTCTTTCTTCCTTTCTTTCTTTTCTCTTCTTCTTATTACCCTTCCTAAGACGAAGGACTATTGGAAATAGCCTCTCTACCTGTTAGGTAGGGGTAAGGTCTGCGTACAGACTACCCTCCTCAGACCCCACATGGTGGAAACATACTGAGTTAGTAGTTATCTTTATCTTCGGTCAACATTTTAAGTAAATGGACCCAGATCCATATTTTGACGGTGTTGGTGGGTCCGTATCAAAATATGAGACCTGGGTGTATGCCCGTAATCGAATTCTGAGGTCCCTAGCTCGAGATATGGGATTCTGATGAAAAAGTAAAAGTTGGAAAGATTAATGATTTTAAGAATTTATTGATGTTTGATCTTGTTGATATCGGGTCCGTATTTTGGTTTCGTAGCCCGGTACACGCCCATTGTAATATTTATGACTCTTCTATCAAATTTTGTAAGAAACGGAGTTGATTTGACGTAATGCGGACGTCCGGTTGTGAAAATAGAGTTTTAAAGCTTTCTTGAAAATTTCATTTGATTTGGTGCCCGATTCGTAGTTCTAGGTGTTATTTTGGATTTTTGATCGCGCGAGCGAGTTCGTATGATATTTTAGGACTTGCGTGCATGTTTGGTTTGGAGCCCCGAGGGCTCGGGTGAGTTTCGGATAGGCTATGGGATGATTTGAACTTAGAAAAAATCTGGTGTGTGTGATGTGTCTGGTGTTCTAGAGCAGTGTGCTTCGCGATCGCGTAGCCATTTTCGTGATCGCGAAGGGGATCTAGGGTGGGGAGGATTTTTACACTACGCAAACGCGGAGACTGGGTCGCAAACGCTAAGCGATGGGGGCTTTACCCTTCACGAACGCGACCAACTCAACGCGAATGCATAGCATTTGGAACCTTGGGGGGGGGGG
>ML241338.1:0-13241 GCA_005239495.1 Nicotiana undulata | reverse complement strand
CCCCCACAGCCCCCCGACGAACACCCGCTTGACTATGTGTTTGGGGCGGGGGGGGGGGGGGGGGGGTGCAGTCATTCCTTCATCACGAACACGAGCAGGGACTCGCGAAACGCGAATGCCGGGGTTGTAGCCTCCGCGAATGCGATGAGGGTTTCGCGATAGCGTAAGCCTAGCAGGTGCAGCTCTTCGCGAACGCCCAGCTATACAAAACATAACTCAAAAACGCAAATTGGCCATTCTTTCAAAATTTTCGAAACTATGAGACCTAGAGGTGATTCTTCCATAATATTTTCGACCCATTTCATTTCACGAATTTTCAACCTAAAACCTATGATTTTTCATGATAGAAATTGGGGAGCTTGGGTAGAATTTGGGTTTTTTGCATACTTGGAATTTAGACCTCGGATTGAGGTCGGATTTCGAAATAAATTACATAATCGGGCTCGGGGTGTGAATGGGTGAATGGGTTTTGGTTTGAACCTCGGGTTTTTACCAAGCGGGTCCGAGGTCGATTTTGACTTTTTGGGAAAAAGTTTGGGAAATCTAAATTTATGCATTGTAGTTGATTCCTTTATCAATATTTGATGTTATTAAGTTAATTGTGTCTAGATACGAGTGATTTGGAGGTGGATTCTGGGGAAAAGCGGTAATTGAGCATTAAGTGGCCTGCGAAGTGAGGTACGTGTTGTGTCTAACCTTGACTTGAGGGAATTAGGAACCCTCGACTTATTTTCTATATGAAATTCATGTGAGCGGCGTATATGTGAGGTGACGAGTAGTTATACGCCGCCAATTTATCTGTTTTTCCTGTTTCTTTCCCGTTCTTCTCATTTTGTCTCTTTCCCTGCCTTAACTGTTACATGCTTTACTTGAATTCTCATGCCTAATTTCCACTTGTTAGACTTCGTTTTCCTTTGTTAAAGGTGTTAGTTATCCTGTAGGTTCATTGTCTCCTATTATTTGCTTAAGCTGGTTTATCTGTGCTTTTATGGTACATTCTGGATTGGTCTCGTTGAGTAGTATTACTTGTGTGAATTCTCATAGTGAACTAGCTTCCCATTTGTTTTGGTTTGAAGTTTAAGTATTGTGAAGGTTTTTGTGATTTGAATTGTGAAATTTCTGTACTTACCGAGTAATTGATATTGATATGGTGGGATCGGGTTACGCGCCTCAGCAGGTGGAATAAGGTGTTATATTAAGGAAGGATAAGGGTGAATTAATATTGTACGGTGGGATCGGGTTGCACGCCGCAAACAGGTGTAATATGGGTAGATTGTGGTGGAATAAGGGTGAACTGCGATTGTGACTATTGTGATATGGTGGGATCGGGTTGCACTGCGCAACACTTTTATTTATATTCCGTTGTTTATGTTATTAAGAGGAAATACTGGTGAATATAATATGTACGGTGGGTTGCGCGCCGCAACAACCTATATGTTTATGCTTTCCCTGATTGTGTTAGTTGTACGGTAGTCTTAAATTGCACTTAAGGATCGGTAGTATCTGAACACTGATGAAATACTTTTGAGAACTGTAGTTATTTCTTACAAGTTACTGCCTATTTCTATTCTGTCTTCTTTTTTCCTGCTTTTATTTTATATACTATATGCAAATTATATTGTGAGTCACTCGCCGTAGCCTCGCCACTTCTTCGTCGATGTTAGGTTCGACACTTACCAGTACATGGAGACGGTTGTACTGATACTACACTCTGCACTTCCTGTGCAGATTTTGGAGCTAGCCCGAGCTGATCGAAAGGTTGGCCGTAGGATTCACTTGTTAGGAGACCCAAGGTAGACATGTCTAGCAAATGTAATGTTAGGCGTCATCACGCTCCCGAAAGTGGAAAATTCGGATCGTGACACAACTTTAGTATAGTCAAATAAAAATTGAGTGATTAATCGTAAACTTATCTTAACGTTTAAACCATAAAAAAGACTTGTGCTTCCGACTATCCAATGAAGTCAAATAAAATGATTTCTCCAATAAAACCTTTGACACATATTTTTGCATCAGTTACTGCTAATTTTATATACTGGATTTAAAGTACTACTATGTATTTAATTCTTAAAAATGAATTACTTTATGTCGGAAAAAGAATTATTTATGCACAGTTGAACCATTGAATATCAGTAAAGTTGATTCGCAATAAACAGAAAGGAAGAAAAGCATTAATTGGGGCAACTACAATGTTTCCCACGTTCATGAATCAAACCAAGTTGATTTATAGCAAATTTTACGTAGCTCTCTGTTAATCTGAATAAACTAACTTCCTTCATTGGGATTGGGGTCGTGGTGGGGTGTGATAAAAATATAAAATGAAAAGATTCTTTCAGCGGGAAAGAAGGCATAGATAGAGTGAACAGAACATGAACTCATCTACGATTGCAAAGATTGTCACTTATCAAAGTATTAAAGTAACATTCATTAATTAAAAATTTATTAAGTGTAAATATTCATCAACATTCACGAGATCTTCTTTAAGTGTGTCATCGGGGACGGAGCTAGGTTGATGGAAGGGGATTGATTTAAACCCGCTTTATCGAAAAATTATACTATATACATAAGGTTAAAATTATTTTTTAAGTATAAATAGAGATATTGAATGTCCTTGCCATGTTTGTGTATTTACTTTTTTAATTAATATTTCGAATATCTTCGTAAAAATCTTGGCTCCGTACCTAATTGACTCCACGTATTTATATTCTCTCTTGAGCTTTTTTTCTTAAAATCAATTTATCGAGTTTGTTTACCCTTAATACTTAGGTTTTAATTTAATTAATTTTTTTATATAATTTACTAATTATGTACAAATTAGTATTAAGGAGTATCTCATTATATTTCTTCGTGCTCTCTCTCTCCTCTCTCTCTCACACACATTCTTTATTAGTATTCTTATATATTAATATCTTCATGTGGATTAACTGAAGAAATGATACTAATGTTAAGTGAATAAAAGAGAGAAGATTAGTACCTAGCAAAGTTCTTGCTTCAAATCCTATAAAAACGAGGAAGTAAATAAGAAAGAAATTAGCTCTGATGAAGAGAATCATATTAGTTACTATTCTTTTAGCTTTTTGGAATCAATAAACAAAATAGTATTAATTAGAAGCTTAGATTGAATTGGAAATTATGTCAATCCATTAAAAACTCCATTGACAGCCATTAAAAAGCTTCAAAGCTTTGAATTCGAAAATGAAATTTTATGAAATTATTTTGTTTGGATTGAGTGTTGTTGCAAAAGATTGGTAATGTCCATTGGGATTTATATCTCAAATTTGAGGCAATTTGGTGTAGATTTGAGGTGGTTTTGGTTGAAATTTCATATTGAAACTCGAAAAATAAGACATGAACAAATTATATATATTTTGTATATTGAATGTAGAAATAATATAAAAAATATCTACAACTTATATAATTGCATATAAGTGGTATGTAAATTATAGTTTTTGATCGGATTCTGTACAAAAAATGTGTATTTAAATTATAGAGAAACTATAGATAAATTATAGATTTTGACCGAATTTGTATATATTTTGTAAAAACTTTTGTTAATTCATGTAAATATGAATACTTAAACAAAATCGGGTAAATAAGTTTAAAATCTTGTATATATTCGAAAAAAGTCAACAAGTACTCAAGCCCTTTTGTCAAATATTCAGATGAAATGGCGTACCTCATTGGTGGTTGAAATATCATTTTCCGCACCCACTAACCAGTGGTACCCAACGTGCGTTCTAAACCACTACTCTCATAATCAGATGTTATCCACATTCTATAAAGCTCTTTCCCTCGCACCTAACAATACGTTAATTACCCACAAGAAACTGAACTCTCAACTTATTTGATTTTAAATCTTTTCGTTAATTAATTAAATACGTCTTAGCACTTAGAATAATTAAACATGTTACTGCACTCTTTTTCTCGTATGAAAAAAAAAAAGAAAAAAGCTTTTTTGTTTGTTCGTTTTTATCTTTCCGCAGATAATTCTTTAAGAATAAGAATTTCCTTTTTAGCCCCTTTTTGGTTGTATTTCTCTTTTTTCTCGTTACATTGTTCTCACTTTTTCACTTTACGTCCATGGCCTCTTTCTGCTGTTGAGAAATCTAAAGTGTCATTATTTTTTATTTAGACATTTTAAGTAGGTTTTGTTCCAATTAAACACGTAGATCAAAAGTGTATCAATCAAACATATTTTGCACTTCTTATAAATACCTTAAGCTTGTGTTTGCGTGGAATAATTAGTCATTTAAATCATTTTGATGTAAAAGAAGAATTATGTCCAAAAGAGGTGTGAAAATAATAATTTCAAATGTAATCAACGATTTAATTGACTAATTATTTTTACGTAAGAAGCACTTGCAGATTCGCGTTTGAGGTATTATCAAGTCAGTGCAAAATGTATATCGGTATAGTTTGGATATTCTATAAGTGTAAAATCGAAACAAGACCTAATTAAAATATCTCAATGAAAAACCAATATATATATATATTCATCCTTGTTTGACTTTGGCATGACTGGTCACGTGCATTGCTGACATTCAACTATTGAACATTTCAAAGACAACCACGTAGCATAAAAAATAATAATTTGGTGACCTGGAAATATTAATTAAACATTTCCATTTAATTGACAACTATATTGCACGATAATGAATAATTTGCAAATTATTCCTATTGCCAGATTGCAATCTGGATTAGTCAAATATTAATTGTGCATGCAAGACTAAGTTCTGCAAATTATTTCTCTTTCTCTTCAAGTTGTATCTTCAATGGATGCATATCTTGTTTTTGGGCGAGTTAGGGGTAAGATTAGAGATTTTAAATTCACTTTTTGAAATAAAGGAGGCATATTTTATAGAGCAAATGGGAAAAAGAATAAATAACGTAGGGCTTAAAAAACAATAATGCCAAACCTAGTGTAATTTGACAAGTATGACCTAGAAAGGTTAGTGTGTACGCATACCTTATTTCTTCCTTATGAAGGTAGAGATGCTATTTCTGATGGACCCTCGGACTCAACTAATAGCTTGTTTGGATTGTCATTACATGTTGTTTCATAATGTATCGTATTATACTGTACTATATTGTTTAATGAATATAATGTTTGGATAGATTGTATCGTTTGCCGTTGTTTCATGATGTTACGCACCAACAATAAAAAGAATAAACTTGCAACATTACTAAGAAAAAATAAGATTCAGAGTAGAATTATTGTATAATAGAGTAGGGTAAAGGATAAAATATGATTATTTAATAATAATGAAGGACAAGATGAGAGAAAAGGCAAGGTAAAGACGCAACCACATTAAAACCGTCGTTTCGTAAAGTGACACTTTTTGCCGTTACCTAATGACGTAATTAATGATACGATACAATAAAATTTAAGTAATAATCAAAACAAATATTATATTTAAAGTGACAATACAATATAATACAATGGGTAACAACCATCCAAACAAGTTATAAGAATCAAATCATTAATAAAACAATATGCATAAAGTGAGATTCAAATCATTAAAAAAAGGAGGAAAAGAAACCCAATATGCGTAAAGCAAGAAGCAAATCATTGTAAATTGTAAAATAAAGAGAAGAAGAGAGTGCAAATAAAAGCAATGTCATATATTAGGGAAGCAAAATGTAGAAAAGGAAATGTTAGGGGACGTTTGGTACGAGGTATAAGAAAGTATAGTATTGGTATAAAAATTTAATATTATTTTTATACTTCGTTTGGTTGGCAAATTTGGTATAAGTTATTCCGAGATTAAAATTAGTACCGAAATAACTTATACCTTGTAGAGGGTGAAGTAATTAGTGTCGGAATAACTTATATAGAGGTGGACCTAGGATTAGAAGGTTGCGGGTGCACTTCTTCATAAAAATTATGCAATTGTTATTTTTAATATAACATACCAAATAATGAGTAAAGAGTAATACTAAGATAACTAATTTCATCATAATTAATCCCAGCATAAGTTATCCCGACATTAACCGTATTTAAACCAAACGAGCACTACTGTAGTTATAATAAAACTTTTGTCTACTATTTGGCTGTCCATTACTTCACTCAAAGAAGATACAGTACCCGTTTCTCCAACTTTCAATGGAAGGAACTCATGAAAAGCTGCTGCACCTCAATTGTCAGTTACTCTCTTCTTCTTCTTCTCCTTCTTCGTATCAGTCCTCTGTACTCTCTGTGTTAAATTAGGCGTCTACAGCTGTATATAACAAAATGGGAATTTCAACCTTTAATTAACAGAAATTCCTGTCAACTGAAGTGTAATTCTTTGTACATATAAATTTTGTATTGCCATCTCCGGATACTAATTAACTGTAAACAAAGATCAACAAAAGAAAGAAAAAGATAAGACTGAATTGTACTCTACGTTCATTAACTTGGAGTTGAAAAAGTCAGTCCCCAAATTGAGCAGTGTGAGATGTTTTTTTTCTGTTTTTTTCCCGATTAATTCGCATTGCCAAAATTTTCTGTTCCATCACACTCTCCTCAGTATTTCTCTTTCTCCAAATATGGCAAAAATGCTGTGTTCTGACTGTTAATCTGTTCTGATACGGCTTAAGGAATCCAAATCAAGTGCTGTAATTTTTTTGGTTGTATATTTCAATTAATTCTCCATCTCTAATTTGGATCCAATTTCTGAAGTCTTGCATGAGAACTTTTGAATAGATCGTTTCATCTTTATCCATCGTCTATAAGTTTAATCTATTCATTCAAATTTGCTCTTCACTCTTGGCATTTTTATAATTTTCAACACTATATATCGAATAGAATTTTTTTTTATTTAAAAAAATTTGGAATTTAGTACTCAGAAGTTAACTTATATCCATTGATAGATAATTTTTTTTTTACACAACCAATGTATTTTAACTGATTAATACATTTTAAAAGTTTACTAAATTAGAATTACTATGAACAGGTATGTTGTTATAGCTGATATTTACTTGATATATATAAACAAAATGTGCACTATCAGTCACAGAAGTTAAATTAAAATGTTAAGTATAAGTCAAATATGAGTTGGTTACTGTTAAGGGCTGAAAAAAGACAACGGATTTGGGTCGAAGTTGAAAGAAAAGTTGTTCTGAGTCGAAGGAAGTATGTTCTTTTAGTTGAATCTTTGGTCTGTCTATCGCTGCCATATTGGGTTGATTCCTTTTTAGACAAGAAGACCACTAGTTAATGCAGTAGAGTTTTAACCTTGCTATCGTGGGAGTGAAACGATTGATATTCACCAAACGCCCTTCTTCCTTTGCCTCCACGTTAGAAAATCCCCTCCCACCAGAAGAAAGGTGGAAGAAACAAAAAAGGGTTGGCCATGATTAAGACATTCAGATGAGGATAAATATCTTATAAAACATGTCCTGTAAATTCCATTTTATGTTTGAATCAAGTTTGGATTTAATGACCTACTACAACATTATGTGGTGATCTTGTAAGATGTTGATGTCTATGGAGCACCACTTGAAATACGGGTATATGCTTGATTCAATATGAATTGGCTATCGCTTTTGCGTTTTTATCTATTGTCTGGCCTTTATGATGCTGTTATTATTCAATGGTCTCTGATGGTGATACTGATATTGTCTCTTTTTGTCTTTTTGAGCCGAGGCTCTTTAGGAAACAACCTCTCTACCCCTCGGGGTAAGAGTAAGGTCTGTGTATGCACTACCCTCCCCAGACCCCACTAGTGGGATTTTAGTGGGTCGTTGTTGTTGTTGTTGTTGTTGTTGTTTGATGCAATATGATTCGGAATCATTTCATTTTAGTACTCTCTTTCTCTTAATATTCTGACACTGTTTGAATCTTCAAATGTCAAATGGTTAGTAGAGGTAAAGAGAAGACTTCCAATTAAGTAAGTAATAGTAAAGAGAAGACTTCCATTTAAGTAATACACTAGAATTTGAACCCCTGATATTTTTACTCAGGTTATGACTATTAGGCTGTCTTTTTCTGGACTTGAAGTTATTCAAAATCAAGATTCAAGACTATATTTGTTTGATTGACATCTTTCTGTTATTCTGCTGGCCTGTTTCATTTGACAGTTGAAGAAGCGGAAGGAATAGAGACATCTGAAAATGCAAACACCAGCAGGCTTCAATCAAGTAAATTCATATTGTGGCTCCAAATATTTATCTTCACATTCTTTGCTCTAGCTGGCCAAGCAGTTGGAACTCTCTTGGGCAGAGTATACTATGAGCAAGGTGGTCAAAGCAGATGGATTGCTACATTGGTACAAACTGCTGGCTTCCCTATTCTTCTACCTATCATTTGCTATCCTTCAGCCACAAAACACAATGAACAACAGCTTATCATTCACCAGCCTTCCATATTTCTTCGTGCTTCGGTTTACATCTTCCTTGGTTTATTTCAAGTTGCAAACTGTATGTTATTTACAGTTGGAGTACAGTACCTTCCGGCCTCTACATATTCTCTAATTTCCGGTTCTCAATTGGCGTTTAACGCGCTCACCTCGTTCCTCATCAACGGGCAAAAGATCACTCCAATTATATTGAACTCTGTCGTGCTTCTCTCCTTTTCATCCTCGGTCATTATTTTCCAAAATGACACAAGTGCCGGCGGAGAAACATCTCAGGCATCTCTCTTAATAGGTTTTGCAGCTACCACTATAGGGTCTCTTGGTTATGCGTTGCAGTTCTCTCTAACAGAACTCGCGTTTCAAAAGGTTTTCAAGAGTGGCACATTAAAGGTCGTCATGAAAATGTCGTTTTTTATTGGTCTATTCGTGACACTCACTTCTACAGCAGGGCTTTTTGCCAGTGGCAATTGGAAGGATTTGGGGAAGGAAATGGGAGAGTACAGATCAGGGAAATTGTCATATGTTATGAACTTGGTTTTTACGGCCATTTCGTGGCAGATGTATGCTGTTGGTTCGATTGGATTGGTTTTCAAGGCTTCTTCTTTGTTCTCTAATGTGATCATCAATTTAGGATCTTCAGTTGTGCCAATTTTTGCTATGGTGTTCTTGAAAGATAGAATGAGTGGATTGAAGGTGTTTTCGTTGTTACTGGGATTATGGGGATATGCATCATATATCTATCAACACTATCTTGATGATTTAGAGGCAAAAGCAGGTGAAACTAAATCCTCAGTTGAGGAGGATGATTTTGAGGCCTCCCTCATTCGCGGAACCTAATCTCTGCGTCTAGTTTATTATTTAGAATGATAGTTTAATCATGTAAATTTGAAGATTCCTACATATGCTAGTTCAACATGTGTAATGTTATTAACAACTGCTGGAATTATTCGTTCGTAGATTAATATTACTCTATAGTGTGTATTCTTACTGATGAATGGACAGGTACAGTTCTAAGCAATAATAGAGAAGGTTTAGTCACTAAGTAACTGTTCATATACAACTTGTTCCCAGACAGTACGTGGTTGCACGTGCACTGCTGTTTATATATTGAATTTGCCTCTGGCAATATATTAATGGATCATATTCATCAAACAAAGGCATCAAAAGTCATATGCTTCATCTATTTTTTAATCTGTATATCAGTGTATGTCTGTCGTCATGTCTATTGAAAGTATCAGACAAACGGATGCTTCATCTACCATGTGAAAACACAAAACTTCAAGAAAATTGCCATTAGTTTAAGGTTATGTGCTGTTTTGCTGATTTATGTATTGGATATGCCTCTGGCAGTATTGATCTTCCTATTTATCAAAACAAAAGCATGATGATAAGGGGGATTACAAGATAGCTCGACAATTTGAGAAACCTATTCCTTTAAGAAATGCCAATCATAACCAAACAATTAGAAAATTGAAGAAAATGTCACTTGTAGGAGTTGTTTCTTCGTTATAATTGCCATTTCTTACATGGAGGCTGATCCTTAATTCCTAGTATATTATGAGCTCGCTCGGATAAGTTTCTCAAATTCTTCAGCTATGTTTTTCTCCTTAGCATCTACTTTTAAATTATCTTAAATACAATTTTAATACTTAGGGGTCGTTTGGTACAAGGTGGGATTTCTCAGGATATCCCGTTGGGCGAGATATTCCATGGGATTAGCTATCTAACGTATAGCTAATCCCACTATTTTAGTGTAAAAGTTATCCCTGAATTAACTAATATCCCAAATCAAATATGGAATAAAGTTAATCCCAAATTTTATTTCGGGATTATTATCAATCAAACAACCCCTTCGATTATCTTTTTCTAGATAATCTAATTATAGCATAAAAAATATCTAGTGCCGACAGTTTTTGGTGGAACCCCCTAAATAGAATGCATAGCTCGTTAGGAATATCTATTGCTTTTGTAGATAGTAGTTAGTACGTTGAGCAAATTTAAGGTAGTAATAAATTCCAATAAATAATCTTATCAATTTCTTTGACAATCCTAAGCTTTGGAATTTTCTTCCTAGAGATATACTTTATAATATCTTTTGTTAGAAAATTAAGTGCAAGGTGCTTTCCATGGAAGGATCGGCTCAACAAAAACTGCTGCATTTTACTAGTAAATTAATTCATCTACTTTTTCTTCTTCTTTTTCAGTCATTTTCTCGTTTCCAAAAGTATCTTACTATTTCAAAATTTATGATTTAATCAACCAGGTGAGGAAGAAGAAGATATAGAGCCAATATGTGAAAACACAGATACATTTGCAAGAGACACATTCTAGGGTATGTGGGTCACACCCGTCTAGACCAAAGATCCACTTCCATATAAAAATGATGGGATATTATTGGCCGATGATGATAAAAGATTGCTTGGACTACGCTCGAAGATGCAAGGCTTGTCAATTTCATGCAAATTTTATTCATCAACCTCCTGAAGTGTTGCACCCGACTGTTGCATCCTGGCCGTTTGACGCTTGGGGATTGGATGTTGTTGGACCACTGTCAAAGTCCTCTGGTGGGCACCTATACATCTTGGCTGCAACTGACTACTTCTCAAAATGGGATGAAGTTGTTGCTCTTAAGGAGGTAAAGAAAGAAATGTTGCAAGTTTCATCCGAGTAAACATAATCTATCGCTTTGGCATTCCTTGTTAAATAATAACGGATAATGGAAAGCCATTCGATAATAGGTTGATGAACAAGATTTGTGATCACTTTGGCTTCCAGCAACGTAACTCTTCGATGTACAATGTTGCCGCCAATGGTCTAGTTGAGGCATTCAACAAGACTCTATGCAACTTGTTAAAGAAAGTCGTCTCCAAATCCAAACAGGATTGGCATGACCGTATGGAGGAAGCTCTGTGGGCATATAGGACAAATCACCGCACGCCAACACAAGTGACCCCTTATGCACTCGTTTATGGAGTTGAAGCCGTCTTGCCACTCGAGCGTGAAATACCTTCATTACGATTAGCTATTCAAGAAGGCATCACTGATGAAGAAAATGCTCGACTTCGATTAGCAGAGTTGGAGGCTCTTGATGAGAAAAGGTTGGAAGCTCAACAGAGTCTTGAATGTTATCAAGCTCGATTGTCTCGTGCCTTCAATAAAAGAGTTCGCCTAAGATCCTTTCAAAGTAGGAGATCAATTCCTTGCCATAAGAAGACCCATTATTACTTCCCATAAACCTGTAGGGAAGTTCACTTCAAAATGGGATGGGCCATATGTCGTGCAAGAAGCTTATTCAAGTGGGGCTTACAAGCTGGTTGATGCAGATGGCATGAGAATCGTCCCTATCAATGCCAAGTTTTTGAAGAAGTATTATCCTTAAAGTTGCAACGCTCCTTGACGCATGAGCCTAAACTGCATGTTCCTACACTCCTGGCCCGCATGAGTCTAAATTGTATACGACCCAAAAAAAAAATAAGAAAAAAATTAGAGAGAAAAAAAAAGTCTGCCAGGTTGAAAACCTCGAGAGAGGCGGCCTAGGCAAAAGTTAGGACATAAAGAAATAAAAAAATAAAAAAAAATAAAACAAAAAATCACCTAGTCTGAACTACGGTATGACTTGATCCTCTTCACCGAGGTACGTAGGCATCTTAGAGTTTTATTTTGAGTTCAGTCACACAAGTTCAAAAGATACATAATCCCCCAATCGTTGTTCGAATGAAGTACGATGGAATCTAATCCATTCAATCAGCACCTGGAAATCAAGCTGAGATATCATTCTTCTTTTAGGCATATTTAGAGGGGCAAGCTGCTATGGTAAAATGGTGTCTTTACTGAAATGATGACAATATTCGCATCAAAGTCTGGGATTCACTTTGTCTTTATGTTCGCATAACCTTTAAGTTTGTTGGACTTCATATTCACTCATTGCCCAAAATCAGTGAGACTTAAGTTGGCCTCTCCGATAGTCGAGCCACATTGAGAGTAATATCTCCGATAGTCAGATCATTTAGAGAGTAATCTCCCTGATCGTGGGGTCATTTTGAGAGTAATCTCACCGATAGTCGGGCCACATTATATTGAGAGTAATCTCTCCGGTAGTCGGGCCACATTGAGAGTAATCTCTCCGATAGTCGGGTCATTTTGAGAGTAATCTCACCGATAGTCGGGCCACATTATATTGAGAGTAATCTCTCCGGTAGTCGGGCCACATTGAGAGTAATCTCTCCGATAGTCGGGTCATTTTGAGATTAATCTCTCCGATAGTCGGGCTACATTGAGAGTAATCTCTCTGGTAGTCGGGCCATATTGAGAGTAATCTCTACGATAGTCGGGTCATTTTGAGAGTAATCTCTCCGATAGTCGGGCCACATTGAGAGTAATCTGTCCGGTAGTCGGGCCACATTGAGATTAATCTCTCAGATAGCCGGGTCATTTTGAGAGTTATCTCTCCGGTAGTCGAGCCACATTGAGAGTAATTTCTTCGATAGTCGGCCACATTGAGAGTAATCTCTCCGGTAGTCGAACCACATTGAGAGTAATCTCTCCGATAGTTGGGCCATGAGTAATCTCTCCGATAGTTGGGCCATGAGTAATCTCTCCGATAGTTGGGCCATGAGTAATCTCTCCGATATTCGGGCAGGGATGAGTACCTATCCCCTCACATCCTAAGATTGTCTTCTCCATGCATGGATCATCTCGTTAAACAAGAATACATCCTTCTTGTTTGACCTACAAAAAAAACCAATAAAGGAAGAAAAACACAAAAAAATAAAAAGAATTACCCTTGCGTCAATGCTTCCGAGCAGTCAAAAGTAGACTGCAAATACTGTTGGGATTTTAAGTAGTTAATGATATATTAATGCTTAAAATGGGTGAATGGGAAATGGAGGGGAAAATAAAATATTT
>ML241337.1:0-33855 GCA_005239495.1 Nicotiana undulata | reverse complement strand
AAAAAAAAAAAAAAAAAAAAAAAAAAAAAAAAAAAAAAAAAAAGTGGAGATCACCCTCTACATGTCTCTTTCTTAGTAACTATTATTGTTCAATAAATAATGTTTAAAATGAACATTTTTATGAACGTGTAACCGATCTCTAATGGCAGAATATCTTATTACTTTTCCAAAAGACTATATAGAAAAATAGGGGGGAAAACTTATGGTCCTATTTTCACTATATATGTTATGCTCTTTGGATCGTTGTATAACTGAAAGTTATTAGGAATTAACTTTGGCCAAATATTATGAAATAATAAATGAATACTTTCCTCATAAAAATGAAATAATATCTCACGGGAGTTGGAGAATTAAAGGTATTAGGTTATGCTATCAGGTAATTATTTTTTATGCTTTATTTCTTATAATAATTTATGGTCTTTCCTGTCCTTGAATATTTGAAAGCAGGTTCACAATGCACATTTTTTCAATAAATTGTACTAATAATGATCAAGAGAAAGAGTGATAATTTTTTTATGTTTAAATTAATTAGTCACACATAAACTGCTTCTCACCAAAGTAAAAGAAAAGGGCAGTTCGGTGCACTAAGCTCCCGCTATGCACGGGATCCGGGAAAGGGCCGGACCACAAGGATCTATCATACGCAACCTTACCCTACATTTCTGTAAAAGGTTATTTGCACGGCTCGAACACGTGACCAAAGTACTTCTCACCAAAGTACTTTTGAGAAAAATACTTCTTAAATAAGCAAATTTTAAAATATTAGCCAAACTGAGTATTAGTGGACTTAAGACATTAATTTGCTAAATCGGCATACAAATAGATTGTATCTTGAACTTTGATATAATTTAAAAATAATAATGGGAGAACTAACTTGAGTAGTATATATAATTATTGAAGACAAATGGACATAAAGTGGAAAGAAGGTGGGATAGAAGATCATCTCATAGGATAATATGGACACGTTAGTGATTTGGAGAATAAACCTTGTAACGAAATTATCAAGAATCAAATTATTTGTTACATGCACTTTAGTACTTTCTTAAACTAGTTATATAGTCTTTTCCTATTATTAAATATTCGGAAGGCAGTACATACCCATATATTCTTTCAATAATTTAATACAAATATACCAAATCAAGAGAAAATTAATAAAGTGATATATCATCAAAGGTTTTAATCCGTAATCAAAAGTTTTGAGTTCAAGCCCTAGGAACAGAGTTATATTTGATAGAAAACGCTCGACTCTTCAGAATGAGACTTTTCGATGCGAATTTAAATTAGTCAAAGTCTCAAAATAGATATGAAATTCCAAATGAATAAAAAAATAAAAATAAAAGAAGAGAAAAAGTGATTAAGTATGATTTTATAGAAATTCATGATCGGAATGTATATATTTTATGTCTTTTAAAATTTTTGAATATCTTTTAACGAAGAATAGTAATATAAAGATACTTATGTGAATTACCTAGTTATATCTCTTTTATAAATATCCCAAATTTTAAATTAAATCCAATTTATTAAGCATATTAATATTTGAAACCGAAGGTAGTAGTACATAATACTCTCTTCTAATTGATGTCGTAATAATTTCATTATTAGGAGTTTAAGAATAATTTATAACTTTAAATATGTCATGAATGGTAATAATAAGGGAAAGGGCATTAAGCTCTCGTTTAGATATAGATTTTGATTATTTTTTTCCCAAAAGAATTTGAAAATATTATTCGTTCATGGTATTTGATCAGTTTTTTTCAACTCACAAACCTTCAATTTTTTTTCCAAATAAGATGCATGGTCAAATACTAATTTTAACTCTTACAATTTTTTTTTAATACAATTTTTTTTTCTTTCAAGATTTTACTAAATCTGGGGGGCGAGGATTAAGGATTTGGGGTGGGGTGGGGGGGGGGGGGGGTTGTAAGGAGATGAAATCTTAGGAGGATATGTTGGACACGTCAGTGATTTGGACAAAAAGCTTGCTTTGTGCCTAAAAGATTCTCCGACATAAACTTGGAGCCACGTGTAATTTAATCGAAGCCAATTAAAGAACATTAGCAATATTGCTGTTGCCTTGCTGTTGGCTAGCCATTTCTGCCGATCGCGACCTGTCCTCTGTAGGTGTCATCTCCTTATTTTATAGTAAGAAAGAAATTATTTTGTTTTATGTCTTTGTATAGTTTTAAGCAAGAAAAGGAAGTAAGGTGTACTCGAGTCTGGAACCTAATTACCTAAATGTGATCTTTTTAGACTTAAATAATTGAAATGAGTGGGAAAAAAATATAGTGACCAAAATATATATAAAAGAGCGCTAAGGTATAGCGTCTTTTAAACAGGTGCTATATTTGAAGTTGATTAGACGGTCAAGTATACTTCTTCATAAGCCCGTCCCCTTCCCTTCCCCCACGTTACAGAAAACCCCCCCCCCCCCCCTAACGACTAAAAAAGCCCGAGTGGACCTCACCCGTCCCTCAAAAAGTAAAGATTCTATGTCCCACATCCTAGGCTTTCTCTCGTTGTGGGTTGCTCGTTTCGGCTTCAAATCTTCAACTTTCCAAAAACCTTAAATCGAGGTACTCTGGTATAGTTTTTGTCAAAACTCGTAGAAGAAATGAATATTAATTATTTTAAATGTGTTCTATGTTATTTTGTGATTTTTTTGTGATTTAACTATTATGTTATTTTTATTCGGACTAAGATATTAATGTGCTAAAAAAATATGTAAAAATAGAGAAAACATTATTAGTTGTGAAAAAAATATCAATAAGTTACTTTTTAATGTTGTATATGTATTTTCGTGAATGTTTTGTGATTAAATTTATTTGTTGCTTTTATCTGGTTTAGATTATTTATTTGCTTAAATACTAGTAATATAATGCACTTTTAGCGTAGTAAAATGTTGTGCCTTTTAGTGTAGTAGCCTTGTGGTTATTGAAATTAATCATTTAGTATCTCTTATACCCAAAAATACGTCAAAATAGTTGATAGTTCAAACACAAACTCAGTCCAATTCTAGTCAACGATCGTAAGAAAATAACAAAAGAAAACAACAATATTTTCCGGATATCTTGGTGCTACTGGGCCTCAAATATCGAGCCCGAAACTATATGTGAATATTTAATAATTAAATATTATATTGATAGTAGCCTATATTATGCATGTAGATGATATTTATGCTCTAAGTTAATCATACTTTATCGATGTTTTAAATGCTAAAAGATAACAAATTGCTCTAATTGAGGTTTTTTATGCTTTGCAGGAGCTACTCCGAGTTAGAATGATAATATAGAGTGTTTTGGAGTCAAATATGTATATACAAGGCCAATTGAGAATGGCCCGGATGAAAAAGAGCAAGAAAAGGCAAATAAAACGGTGAAAAGAACCATCGCGACCACGGTCCTGGGCGTGGTGCCGGGCGCGGTGGAAAGAAGTCCAAAACAGTGAGGACATAAAAGACCGCGTTTGGGACCGCGACCGCGGTCGCGATCGAACTGGATGCTGCCAATACTTAAGGGGCTAAAGTGTACATCGCTGGAAAACTTAACCTAACCCTATATAAACCTAAAAACTCGCCCAAATTTATTATCAAGCTTGTTTAGACTCAACTGGAGGCAAGAACAAGTGAGAGAAGATCAAGTCATCAGTTTTTCATTCTTCTTTCTTTTATCATTAATTGTGAATTATGAATTATCTTATGGCTTTATATTGTTTTACTATGAGTAGCTAAACATTTAATCTAGGATTTTGATGGAACCTATTGAAGGATGAAATTCTTGCTATATTAATATAGATTTGCCAAAGTTTAATCTCTATTTGTTGAACTACATGCTTGTTGTAGTTAATTGAAAGGGCCCTCAATTAGCTGTGCCTATTTAGTATGTATTACTCGGGAGAAAGTGCATATTTAGGTAGTTGTTGAACAACATCACTTTCGACGTATGTGAGGGATCAATAACGAAGGGTTTAAAGATGGAATTAGGGATAACAAAACCTTGGGTGCGACCTAAGTGAGTTGAATTAAAGCCGGCTAGCGTAACACGGGAGAGTATGTCTAGTATATTGTCGTAATTACTCAGGAGAAATTTACGGTAGTCAGAGTGCTCAGGATCGATAGAGAAGATTAGGAAAGTTTATACCAAACATAGCGGGAAGGGATTCCAATAATAGGGGAAATCACAACCTTAGATCATTCTTATTATTGTTTACAACTCGTTCTTAGTTAGCTCTTAGTTAATATAGTTTCATTAAGTAATAGTTAGTAGAAAACCAACCATTTGTTATCTAAAATATCTTGGGAAGTTGATTACGTGGAATTGTGTGAGTCTGATAACTATAATTGGTAGATTAATTCCCTATGGGATTCGACTATGGACTTAATATCCGGAATATATTTGCAGCGACCGCTTTGTCCTTTTTATAAGGCATAGTTGGGCGTGATTAAATTTTGGCGTCATTGTCGGAGAGTTAACGGTGTTATCAATTACAATAAAAAGAAGTGTAAAGATTCTTAGGGTAGTCAATTTTCTTCACTTTCAATCAATTACATTGAAATTTTAACGTTTGTAATCTTGGGTATCACAGGTGCATGCCTAGAAATTCCTCAAGAATTGGTGAAGTGTTTGAAGCATTTTACGATCCTGAGAACGTTTTCAAGGCTTTGGCAAACAGGAAAAGCAAATAACAAGAAAACTCAACTGAACAACTTGCACCAGACATGGAAGATCTGGTAAACAACAGAAATAATGGGGATAACGTGGAGGACCCAAACGAGCAGGTGGTGGCGCCTCTTGTGCCAGAGGCTGCTTTATATGATTGGGCACAACCCACAGCAGACAACTTGGCCACCGCGATTGTAGTCCCGCAGATACAGGCTGAATCGTTTCAAATCACAAACAACATGTTGCATTTGTTGCAAAACAAGGGACTATTCTCGGAGTCATATATTGAAAATCCTTAACATTACCTAAAGAATTTCCTATCAATCTGTCAAACACAAAGACAACACAACGTAACTGCGGAAGAAATAAAGATATTGTTATTTCCATTCTCTGTGACAGGAGCAGCTCAGACTTGGCTATATTCACTTCCCGTAAATTCCATCACTACTTGGGAGGAATTAGTCAGGCAATTTGTGAACAAATTTCATCCACCCAATAAGACTGCTCAGCAAATCGATGAGATCTTGAGCTTCAGACAGAAACCAACAGAAACATTGCAAGAAATGTGGGAATGATTCAAAGGGATGTTGGTTGTATGTCTGCACCATGGTATTCCTGAGCAGATGTTGGGGCAGAGGTTTTACATGGGTCTGGCAGATAGCATGAAGGCCAATGTTGATGCTTCAGCAGGTGGAGCATTCTTGAGTAAAACATTCAGAGAAAGCTAGATCCTTCTCGACAAGATGGCCCAAAATTCAGGATGGACAACCAGAAACTCTCCCATCACTCCAGTGGCCTTAGATCCAGCTAACTCTATAGCTGAAAATATGGCCACACTAATGACACAAATGAGTATACTCACCAAAAAGGTGGAAGAATCAGGTCAGAAACAACAGGTGCATATAGTTGATACAACCAATGAGGGCTTATGTACATCTTGCATTATTCAGCCATTTGGTGGCCCGTGGAATGCTGAGGGTGATCACCAACATTATCCAGAAAACATGAATTATGTGTCCTACTATGGAGGATAGAGACCAGGTGGTCATAATTGGGGTCAGCAGAATCATCAATATAGGCCAGCCCCGCAGCAACATAATAACGGTAATATGGGGGCCATGAGACCATAAGGCAATATGGCGCCTTACCAAAGGCAACAGGGCTACAACAACCAGAATCAGCAGCAGGGTTATCATCCACTTCAACAGCAACAAAATGGGAGACAGGAAGATGGGTTTGCTAGACTTGAGGTAATGATGCAGCAGGTGATTGGGTCTAATGCGAAAATAAGTGAAAAAGTAGATCCACACGAGTCAGCTATCAAGAATATAGAGGTCCAATTGGGGCAGATTTCTATGTCACTGAATAATCGTCCTCATGGGACGTTATCTGCAGACACACAGTTAAATCCCAAGGATCAGGGCCCGAAGCAGCTGATGGCAGTGAGTCTACGTTATGGTAGAGACCTAGACTTGGAGCAAGATATTGCTCGCGAAATAAGACCTACTAAGACACTTGTGCCAGCGCCCATTGAGGTAGATGACTCAGCAGGGTTGATTGAGGTGACAATACAACGTTCCCAGGAAGATGCCAGTAAAGAAAAAGAGGTTAAGAAATATATTGAGACATCACAAGAACTGGTGGTGGAGGTAGGGCCTGAAAAAGAAAAAAAACAAATCACAGGAAAGAAACGACCTCTAGCACCATTCCCAGAGATTGGACAAATATCAAAAAGATGAGCAATATAAGAAGTTCTTGGAGATGTTGAAGCAAATTCAGGTAAATATTCCATTGATTGATGATTTAAAGGAGATGCTTGGCTATGCGAAAATGATGAAGGACTTGATGTCCCGCAAGTTCAAATTCCAAAACTTGGCCACAGTCACTCTAACTCAGACTTGCAGTGTTGTTGTGACAAGACCCATTGCTGAAAAGTTGTCTTACCTAGGGAGTTTCACAATTCCTTGCATTATAGATAACTTTGCATTTTCTAAGTCACTGTGTGATTTGGGGGCAAGCATAAATCCTATGCCCGTAGCTATCTATAAAAGGCTTGGGATTAGGAGAGTTAGACCCACGTCCATGTTATTGTAGCTGGCTAACAGGACAGTAAAGAGGCCCTTTGGTATCCTTGATGACGTGTTGGTGTAGGTAGGGAAATTTGTGTTCCCTGCAGATTTTTTCATGCTGGATTGTTGGGTTGATGAGGAAATTCCCATAATTTTGGGAAGTCCATTCTTGGCAAGGGGGAGAGCTCTAATTGACTGCGAAACTGAAGAGCTCAATATGAGATTAAATGATGAGGAAATAACATTCAACGTGCAGAAATCTATGAGGGGACCGAGTGAATTCGCTAATTGCTCTTTCATAGATGCCATGGATGTGATCTTGGAAGAGGATGATGAGACTTTGAACATTGAGGATCCTCTAGCAGCTTGTCTCATGAACCTAGATGAGGTTAATGGTGAAGAATTGGGGGAATGGGTGCTTGCTCTTGAAGGCAAAGGTTTTTGGAAGAGACCACTCGAATTTGAGCCCCTGCACTTAGAGGAAAGGGAAACTCCTCCATCCAAGACATCCATAGAAGAACCACCAAAGTTGGAGCTGAAGCCACTGCCCGCCCATCTCAGGTATGCATTCTTAGGACCTAAATCCACATTACTTGTTATTATCTCATCTAGTTTGTTAGATGTGCAGGAAAACCAGCTTTTGCAGGTGCTGACAGAGTGAAAGACTGCAATTAGGTGGACCATGGCATATATCAAGGGGATCAACCCGGTCTTCTGTATGCATAAAATTCTACTGGAAGATGGGCACGAACCTTCTAGAGAACACCAAAGAAGGCTGAACCCCAATATGAAGGAAGTAGTGACGAAAGAAATTATTAAGTGGTTAGATGCGGGAATCATATTCCCCATCTCAAACAGCAACTGGGTTAGCCCAGTTCAATGTGTACCTAAGAAGGGTGGAATGACGGTGGTGAAAAATGATAAGAATGAATTTATCTCTACACGAACCGTCACAGGCTGGCGAATCTGTATGGATTACAGAAAGTTGAACTTGGCCACCCCGAAAGACCACTTCCCACTTCCATTCATTGATCAGATGTTAGACAGACTGGAAGGGAGGGCCCATTTTTGTTTTCTGGATGGGTACTCAGGGTACAATTAGATCTCTATTGCACCAGAGGACAGAGAGAAGATCTTATTCACCTGCCCTTATGGGATTTTTGCTTTTCGAAGAATGCCATTTGGCCTATGCAACGCACCTGCCACATTCCAAAGGTGCATGATGGCCATCTTCACAGACATGGTAGAAGACATAATGGAGGTTTTCATGGATAATTTCTCAGTAGTGGGAAACTCATTCGATGAATGTCTTTAGAATCTGACCAGGTGTTGAAAAGGTGTATCGAGACTAATCTGGTACTAAACTGGGAAAGTGCCATTTCATGGTGCAAGAGGGTATAGTCTTGGGACACTTGGTATCAAGCAAGGGCATTGAGGTTGATCGCGCGAAAGTTGATGTGATAGCAAAACTTCCACCACCCACATCCGTCAAAGCAATCAGAAGTTTCCTGGGGCATGTTGGTTTCTACCGGAGATTTATAAAAGACTTTTCCAAAATTTCTAACCCTTTATGTAAATTGCTAGAAAAAGATCACCCTTTTGTGTTCTCTGATGATTGCAGGGTAGCGTTCGAGGAATTGAAGAAGAAACTGATCACAACACCTATCATTGTTGCCCCCGACTGGGAGCAACCATTCGAGCTAATGTGTGATTCAAGTGACTATGCAGTGGGAGCAGTGCTAGGACAGTGGAAAGATAAAATCATGCACCCAATTTACTATGCAAGTAGAACGTTGAGTGGAGCCCAGCTGAACTATACTGTGACGGAAAAGGAGATGCTGGCAGTAGCGTTCGCGTTTGACAAGTTCAGATCGTACCTGATAGGCTCAAAGGTAATTTTCTATACTGATCATGCTACTCTTAGGTACCTGATCGAAAATAAGAGTCAAAATCGCGCCTGATTCGTTGGGTGTTGCTGCTACAAGAGCTTGACTTGGAAATTCGTGACCGAAAAGGCACAGAAAATCAAGTCGCTGATCACTTATCGAGACTGGAAGGAGCTGAAAAAGCAGTTGAGGTAGAAGAAATTATGGAAACTTTTCCAGACGAGCAGCTACTCGCCACAAGCCTTGAGAATGTGCCATTGTATGCAGACATTGCAAACTACCTGGGAAGTGGTATAGTTCCCTATGACCTTTCCTCCGTACAAAAGAAAAAGTTTTACTGTGATTGTCGCATGTATTATTGGGATGAACCTTATCTGTTTCAGATTTGTGTTGACAATATGATCCGGAGGTGTGTCCCCGAGATAGATCAATCTTTTGTTTTGCAGGCATGTCACGCGTCGGCATATGATTTCTGTGGAGTCAGGACTGCCACGAAAGTTTTAGAAGTAGGTTTCTACTGGCCAACTGTGTTTAAGGATGCACATTTATGGGTCAAGGGTTGTGATGAATGCCAGCGAACCGGGAACATTTCCCGTCGCCATGAGATGCCCATGAACCCAATTCAGGAGGTCAAAGTGTTCGACGTATGGGGAATAGACTCCATGGGTCCCATCGTCAGTTCCTATGGCAATAAGTACATACTTGTTGTTGTAGACTATGTGACCAAATGGGTAGAAGCTTCAGCACTCCCCACCAATGATGCAAGAGTGGTGATTGGGTTTTTGAAGAAGAACATATTCACTCGTTTCGGCACTCCAAGGGCCATAATTTTTTACGGAGGCACTCATTTCTGCAATCGAGCCTTCAAGAAGCTGCAAGAGAAGTATAATGTGTGTCACAAGGTGGCCACCCCATATCATCCTCAGACAAGTGGGCAGGTAGAAGTGTCAAACAGAGAGATAAAGAGTGTGTTAACCAAAATAGTGAATGCCACAAGAACGGACTGGGCGGAAAAGTTAGATGATGCACTCTGGGCTTACAGAACTGCTTTCAAAACACCAATTGGTATGTCACCATACAAGTTGGTGTTTGGGAAGGCCTGTCACTTGCCGGTGGAGTTAGAGAATAGAGCTTGGTGGGCGCTGAAACAACTGAATCTAGACATGGATGTTGCGGGACCGAATAGAGTCATAGAGTTGCATGAACTGGATGAGTTCCGCTATCTTGCTTTTGAGAGAACAAGGTTGTACAAAGAGAGAATGAAGAGGTTGCATGACAAGAACATTATTGAGCGGAATTTCAAACTCGGAGATATGGTGTTGCTTTACAATGCAAGATTAAGTCTATTTCCAGGTAAACTCAAGTCACGATGGTCTGGACCATTTCGTGTGGTTGAAGTGCTCCCTTCAGGTGCTGTAGAAATTTCCGCAGAGAAAGACTCTCGCACGTTTAGAGTCAATGGGCACATATTGAAACCTTATGTGGGCATGGATGAAGTAAAGGAAGTGTGAGTGACCCATTTGACTGAGCCCCAGAGGACGAGCGAACCTTAAATGCGCTCATTTTCATCGTGTCGCGACGTTAAATCAGGCGTTGCATGGGAGGCAACCAATTGAATTGTTGTAAGCGTCGTGCCGCGACGTTAAATCAAGCGCTTCTTGGCAGGCAACCCATGTTTTCTTTTGTTTTTCTTTTTGTTTTGTTATTGTACTTGATGTATACGATACTAACTCATTTAGTAGTGTACAGGGAAAGGTCGGTGCATATTGGGAGAAGTCGGGTTCAAGAGCCAACTCCGGAAAGGTAAAAACGTGACAAAAACAAAACAATTTTCGGATTAACACACCGCGACCGCGGTCTGGGGAGCGGTGCGGAGCGCAGTGCATCAACTTGGTTCTGCACCAGGACCTCGACCGCGATCGCGACCGCGGCCTGGGGTGCGGTGATTCATAGATGCACTATTTTTTTCCACCGCGACCGTAGTGGTTCGACATAACTCTGCTTAGCGACCGCGACCGCGACCGCGGTGTTGGGCGCGGTCGGCAGGTACCATGAACCCATCAAGAAAGATACGTGTCACGGGTTCCTCAGCCAGTGGGACAGGAGGGTCTTCAAGAGCTCGGCCATATGCTAGCTCGAGCAAGTTCGATAGTAGCCGGTTTGTATCTAAAGAGGCTCAAGACAGGTTTAACGAGAAGTCATCCAAGAAGCTTGTGCTCGAAGTACACATTGACAGGGCTGCCCTTCGGATCAAATTCCCGAACATATACAATGAATTGAGGAGACGTCATCTCGACATCTTCTTTGATGAACCGGAAGAGGGAAATGTGATGATGGTCCAAGAATTCTATGCCAATTGCCCGGAGCATGTTGATCGGGTTTTCACAGTGCGCAACACCCGTGTGAATGCGTCTCTTGAGGCCATCCGCCGAATGTACATGTTTCCCATATTCACCGGGGAGAACGACTTTTATCACGATTATCAGAAGAATCCTGTCACTTGGAACCTCTTTGTCCAAACTATTCGTGTGCCTGGCAAGGATCTCATATGGGTCAAGCCTAGAATCACCCTGAATTCAGCCTCTCTCATTTGGGAGGCAAAGTGTTGGCTGACAATCATCAGCAGCCGTCTGCTGCCATCCGGCAATACTACTGATGTTAATGGGCCAAGAGCAGCGACGATATGGTGTTTAGTGAATCACCACGATTTCGACGTGGCCCGACTCATTCAGGACGAAATGTTCATTCGATCCAAGGAGAAAAAGTATAGGTCCTATTTCCCCTCTTTGGTCACCAGGTTGTGTCGAGCAGCAAGAGTTCCTGAAAATCCCAATGTAGATAGGAAGGTGCAAGTAAAGGCCCCATTTAGGGCGAGCAAGATAACAATTGGGAAAGACCAGGGGGCACCGGCAGCTGAGCACGATGATCCTATGGATGAGGCGGATGATGATGATGATGATGATGCTGATGATGATGGTGATGAGAGGGCTATGCATAACTCCGCCCCACATGTGCAAATTGCTGATGAGGCAGGTCTATCACACGCCCGCCGGAGTACCCGTTTGACAGCCTTGGAGCATGATATGGCTGGATTGCGCACTTCGGATGATGACCTGGGTGCTAGAGTTGACACTCAAAGTGCTAAGTAGGAGAAGAAGATAATGGGATGGCTACGGGCGCTAGGAATAGCATGTCATCTCGATCCTTGCACTGTCTCCGATCAGGATTGAGAACCAGAGAAGTCCCCTTACCTTACTTTGCTTTAATTTCTTTGACATGGGGACATGCCAACTCTTTAAGTGTGGGGTGGGATATGTTTGTTTGTTGTTGTATATTTGTATGTATTTTGATTGGTATTTTGTTTGTGTTAATTAACTTCGACTTGGCCCGAAGATGGACACCTCTCGACGGGTTTCTTGAGGGACTTAAGTCGAACAAAAAAAAAAATTCTTTTGGTTAGGTAGTGTATCAACTCCCTCTTGGTTTTTCTTTAAACCACGGTTCTTTTCCAAGGGTTTTCATTTGAACCGGGTGTAGTTAGTTTTCTTTTTTAGTTTAGGAACTTCTGGGCGAGGGAAAGAATGGAAATAGGATCCCTTAACTCCATGGTACCTTAAATAGAGACTACCTTAGTGTGACGCTTAGGCTCATTAGTTGATTCTAGCAAGAAACCTTAAATTGTGTGTTCTTGATTAGTCTTAAGTACTTTGAGCAGAGTGTCTGATGATCTGAACTGAATTTAGTCATATGCCATGTGTGAGTGAGGCTTTGTGTATTATGTGCTAACATTCAATGCCTAGAACTTGCCCTGTGTGTTTACGAAGCAAAATGGTAGCCTTATTTGGTCTAGAAAGTGATATAGGATTTTCTTTGTTGAACCTATCTATGTATGTTTAACCCACATGATTGTATATACCATAGTTAACCCCTTTGAACCTGTAATCCTGTTTTCTTTGGCAACCACATTACAAGCCTTATCCAATTTTTTGAATTGTCCATCTTTTTTAACCATATCACCTCTTATAAGCACTTGAATGTGATGAATATGAAAAAGTTAAAGTGTGGGGTGGTTGGTAGGGCTTTCGAGTGGAACTAAGAAAATATGGATAAAAGTGCACAGTGTGACAATTAATACTAAAAGCCACCGGAATTGGAAAAAAAAGGTGTACTATTTAAAATACAAGTCTCAAATGGTGGTGGCTTTTGAAAAAATGTGCTTAAAGAAGTAGGGGGTATAACACAATGATGTAAAGGTGGAATGATGGTTTGACAAAAGTGTGGGCTTAAATGTGGAAAAAAATATATTAAAGTGCTTAGAGAGGTGTAGTCACTCTTATATCCAAATGTATCCTACCTTACCCATCTCACAGCCAACATTACAATCAAATAAAGTCCTACTTGATTCTAGATCAAATGAGCTCGATTAGTAGAGTATTACACTACGGGCAAGCATATGGTGCGTTCTCTGTGGCACAATAATTTCTTTCTGAGGGGGAGTGAAATCTTACTTATTTGAAGTCCTCAGTGTTTTAATTATAATGATTATGAAATAAGTCTCTTTTGTGGTGAGTAGGCACTTGACTCATGAAAGGAAGGTAAGTCTGGACCTCTGACTAGGAGTAGGAGAGCCGGTTAGGGACATTACGTGGCTAGAGAGAGAGTCCAGTCTTGAGGTTGGGATGTTAAGCTAAGGTAGTCTACCAGTGGGAATTATTCTTGGTATGAGGAGTAGGGAAGTTACCCAGTGAGGATTAGGCCGATAGAGTGTGGTTTTGTTGCTCGAGGACTAGCAACGGTTTAAGTGTGGGGTGTTGATAGTATCATATATTATGAAATATAGATGTTATTTATGCTCTAAGTTAACCATACTTTATTTATGTTTTAAATGATAAAAGGTAACAAAATGCTCTAATTGAAGTTTTTTATGCTTTGGAGGAGCTACTCCGAGTGAGGAGGATGATATAGGGTGTTTTGGAGTCAAATATGTATATACAAGGCCAATTGAGAATGGCCCGATGAAAAAGAGCAAGAAAAGGCAAATAAAACAGTGAAAAGGACCACCGCGACCGCGGTCCGGGGCGCGGTGGAAAGAAGGACAAAACAATGGGGACGTAAATGACCGCGGTCGGGACCGCAGTTGGGACCGCGACTGCGGTCGAATTGGATGCTACCAAGTCTTAAAGGTCTAAAGTGTACATCGCTGGGAAACTTAACCTAAACCTATATAAACCCAAAAACTCGCCCAAAGTTATTATCAAGCTTGTTTTAGACTCAATTGGAGGCAAGAACAAGTGAGAGAAGATCAAGTCATCATTAGAGTTTTTCATTCTTCTTTCTTTTATCATTAATTGTGAATTATGAATTATCTTATGGATTTATCTTGTTTTACTATGAGTAGCTAAAGATTTAGTCTTGAATTTTTATGGAACCTATTGAAGGATTATGTTAATATAGATTTGCCAAAGTTTAATCTCTATTTGTTCAACTACATACTTGTTGTAGTTAATTGAAAGGGTCATCAATTAGCTGTGCCTATTTAGTATGTATTACTCGGGAGAGAGTGCATATTTAGGTAGTTGTTGAACAACATCACTCTCGACGTATGTGAGGGATCAATAACGAAGATTTTAAAGGTGGGATTAGGGATAACGAAACCTTGGGTGCGATCTAAGTGAGCTGTAATTAAAACCAGCTAGCGTAACTCGGGAGAGTATGTCTCGTATATTGTCGTAATTACTCGGGAGAGATTTACGGTAGTCGGAGTGCTCATGATCGATAGAGAAGATTAGGCAAATTTATACCAAACATAGCGGGAAGGGATTCCGACAATAGGGAAAATCACAACCTTAGATCATTCTTATTATTGTTTACAACCCGTTCTTAGTTAGCTCTTAGTTAATATAGTTTCATTAAGTAATAGTTAGTAGAAAACCAACCATTTGTTATCTAAAATATCTTGGAAAGTTGATTACGTGAAATTTTGTGAGTCTGATAACAGTAATTGGTAGGTTAATTCCGGGTGGGATTCGACTCTGGACTTAATATCCAGAATATATTTGCAGCCACCGCTTTGTCCTTTTTATAAGGCATAGTTGGGCGTGATATAATTATAATTATTAACTATTCACATATGAGTTCCATGCCCGATATTTGAGGCCCAGTAGCTCCAAGATATCCTGAATTCTTGTATGTGTTAGTTTTATTATTTTACTTGTTTGTTTGTTACTCACTCATTTTTACTATGATAAAATTAAATAATTAATTTTTATAATTATACAAGATTTAATTATTAAGTATTCACATATGAGTTCCAGACTCGATATTTGAGGCCCAACATCACCAAGATATCCCGAATTCTTGTAGGTGTTAGTTTTATTATTTTATATATTTTATTTTATATGTTTGTTTGTTACTCACTTAAATTTTACTATAATAAAATTAAATAATTAATTTTTAATCTTGTATAATTATAAAAACTAATTATTTAATTTACAAACAAACATATAAAATAACAAAATTAACATGTAATTAATCTTATTTAATTTACAGTAGACGACATGGAGGTTCCGCATATACATCCCGGACCTGCCAGCGATGAGCTACTGTCGTTACAGGGCAATCATAGAAAAGTTTCTTGAATAATATATCATACAAGTTGAGAAATGTTGCTATTTTACTAAGAGAAGTTTGAGAACATTCCATCAATAAATAGAAAGTAAAATATAACAAAAAGAAAGAAAATACTACGAAAAGGCAGGATAGTTCAAAACTAAATACTTGAAGAAGAAAACAAAAGGAGAAGAAGACCTTCCAAATGATCTACCCTTGCGTTCATCTCAACAGAACCAAGAAAACTAAACCTTTTCTGTTAAGCAGCATGTCGTATTACTCAGTTAGCTAGAATTATACTCATAGCTCGCTTGTCACAAGCATCATTTTGGAAAAGGAAATAGCTTAGCATAGATAACTAACAATAAGAGAGTACCTTAATATGAACAACTTCGCCATCCTCAATAACCAAGACCCTTTTTGTATGTTCAACCAAAGCATTAGCATCACTGGATAAAAATAATTCCTTTGGTTGCCCATCGCTTGAAGGAACTTTAACATTATTAAATGATGATCCAACAGTGGCCTCTTCCCTGTCCTGGAAATCAAATAATCTTATTCAAGAAACTTTGCTAAATGTTAGCATTATCGGTAAAACACTTCCGGTGATCATTATCGGTAAAATACTTCCAGTAATGTTAGCACATATGGAGGGACAGTGGCCCAGACTCTCCGCGTCAGGAGAGTGGACGACATGTGGGACTTTCTTAAGGGTCGCATTCTCCATCCCCGTGTAGTCAGACACCTGTAGGATACGGGCTTCTATAAGATTTCGGAGATCGGCCGGCTGCAGCTCGATTGATTTTTTATCACGGCCCTGATAGAGTGGTGGCGACCAGAGACGCACACATTCCACTTGCCCATTGGCGAGGCCACCATCGCACTGCAGGACGTGGAGATTATATATGGGCTACCCGTTTATGGACACCCTGTTGATTTGCCGCAGGCCAAGAGAGAGCTGACAGGTGGGCAGTACCTAGACATACTGCAGTGGCTCACTAGTTTCCGGCCACAGGGGGAGACTGCACTGGCTAGGGTCAGACGTCTGCAGTTGACGACTATCCGAGATCATTTGGAGGTATTGCACCCTGACATCACATTGGTACACGAGGTTACTGCTACTCCTTATGTTTGGAGGGGTCTTGTTCCTGAACACTTAGGGAACCTAGTCAGCTTGAGATTTCTTCATCATCTTGAACGGTTAGATGATTTACCCCAGTACAACTGAGGTGTTGCTCTTCTCGCCTACTTGTACAGGCAGACGTGTCGGGCGAGCATGGGCACCCAGCGTGACGTTGCTGGATTTTTGCCGCTGCTACAGGTGAAAACATATTCGAATACTCTATCCATTATAACATACCCAGTAAAAATATATCTTAAATTTTACGTTCACTTTGTATGTTAGGTTTGGGTCTGTGAGCGGTTCCTGCAGTTGCAGCCACCTCTACCACCATTAGCTCCGGGTGCACCACCTCCACTTCTCCCTTTAGCTAGGAGGTGGGTTCTCCGGCGGGGATATGGACGAGAGTACGAGGCTCGACATAATCTCCAATTGTGTAGGCCTGACTTCATATGTGTTGCGTATACTCACATTTTCTGTTGTTACTTAATAGTTTATTTGGAGGCCATACAGTGACGCGCTGATAGCTGGCTTGTCCGATTATTGCTTGGCCGGCCGACTTATTTGGACCTCTTCCGTCCCGTTGATTTTTCCACGACCCAAACTGATGGGCCGCAATGAAAACCCGATACCTTACTCAACCGAGTACCAACGTAACGTATCTTTCATGTCATTCTATCATAGGAAAATGAAGCGAAGTAAAGCCTATAAGACCAAAATGATCACTCGTACAATGAACCTACGTCGATAAGGCCGTACAATCTTCACGTACACGACATATATCTACAAGGCTCTAGAGTAAAAAAATGTCATAAAGGTCGGGACACGGACCCACCTTACTAATCAATACATGTCCTAATCATACTGACCACATAAGCAACTCCGGAGCAAATGGAGTGCACCAACACCTATCGCCGAGCTGATAGCTTACTTGGAGGACTCTCAACTTGTCTATCGAGACCTGCGATCATGAAACGCAGCGTCCCTAGGAAAAAGGGACGTCAGTTCAAATAATGTACCGAGTATGTAAGAAAAGAAAATCAGTAAATAAAAGACATGAGAGAAACATGGAGTAAAAGACTCGACATGTATGTCTGAATAGCTCTGTGAATCATTTAATACTTATAATGTCATGCATATGCGTATAAATATCATACCATGCATAGGTATATGCATTCATAACATCATCACGCCTCTGAGAGAATTCCATCATATCACCTCGGCCACTATGGGCAACATCATCAATGTATACCAGCTGATCAGGTGGTGGTGCGTATATCACGTCGTAACCTTTTCCCAAATCCTACATACATGCATACATACATACATACATATATATATATATATACATATATATATACATACATATATATATATATATATATATATATATATATATATATATATATATATATATATATATACGTGTATATAACACCATCTGGTCATTGGTCAATGTAAATGAATGCAATGCATGAGTAGCACGTCAATAAAAAAATTCGGAGTGTCATAAGATCATTATGCCTTTGATTAATATCATGAAATAAACTTTATCAAATTACATATTTTCTGATACCCATGAACAATTGATTGAATAATATGATATGTGGGGAATCAAGAACATAAACATCTCTAGCATTTCTTTGAATAGAGTCATTTATGAAAGTTGTGTATTTTTTTGTTTCGTTTGTATCGTATGGATCATGCCAAAAGAAAGAAGGGATATCCTTAACATACCTAAGCAGGTTCTCTGGACATCCCTCTAACACACGACAATCATGACAAAACACGTGACGGCAAGACCGAAATAGGAAAAAATACGTATGATATTCTTGAGAAATATTGAACCGTACTCCCTTAAAATTTTCAAAATCTCACGTTGCTAAAATGCTTAAGAAATCTCATTTGTTTTAAGATAATGATGTTACTAAGATGCCAATCTTGTTGAAGGTACGTTCTTAGACTTTAATAGATGCACCTCTCATTAAATTAGAGAGGTCTTATATTTGGATGGGTGTGGCCCCACTTCATGTGGCTTAGTTGGCGAAAGACTTCTTCACATTTTTGCCACCTTTTATGAGATTTTAAGAGTCACTTAGTTGATCTTAGGTGGCTTCCACGTTGAGGGTTAACCTTTATCCAACAATTATCCACTTAATTTCTTAATTAATTTGTTAATCCTCTATTGATTAATAATTACCTAATTATCCTAATAATTACCTAATTAAATTACTTAAAATACTATTCACTTTTAACACACTTTGTACACCTTACAATTATGATCATGTGGTACCTTGTATGACACTAGTCCATAAACACCGGGTATTATAGCTCGAGCCGTATTTTATCCCAAATGTCAAACTTCGACGAAACTCATTTTCTTCGATTCCCTTACCCTCTCACCTTGATGAATTTACTTATCACTTGTTTTGAAATAGCATAAATACTTATAACCTCAAAATAATCTCATTCCCGAACTTGCGTCGATTAACTTACGATAAAACTTTAACGTCCGAAAATGCGAGATATAACATCTAATTTTCAAGCTTATATCGATTTACTTATGACATACTTTTACATACGAAAACATGGGGTGTAACATCATTCCCCCCTTTGGAATATTCGTCCTCGAATGTTGACTGATGCACTTATCATTTTCATAATCTTTGTCTTCTGAATACTTTAGTACTTTCCTTTCCATTAACTGTTCTGTGAATAAATCCAAAGGCCAGGGAATTCCCCTCTTTAGGCATCTTTCTCATGCCACGACTTGTGGTCGGAATCCTTTCAATCTCGTAACTGTTGCTACCTTCCATCATGCAGCTTGTATGACTCTGACCTTGTAAGTGCGCCTATGCGACTCTTCTTTCCTTTTTCTTCCAGTTTTTAGCCAATCTCTAGGCCTCACTTTGTGAACATATACAAATCTTAACAAAATGTCCCTCTAGGAACCTATGGGTATACTGAATTTCTTCTCTCGGTACTTTGTCGAACATACGATTATTGTTATATCTTATTTCATAGGTCTGGTTATCTATCCGCATGACTTTACTGCATCTAAGTAGGTCATACTATACCATAACTCTTACCTCGATTTATCTTTACTGAAGTCTGCTACCAAACTCCAGGTTACTTTCGTTGCTTATCCCATATGTATAAATCTATGTCCTTTAATGCTTCCTCATTACTTTTCATCTAAAGAATGACGGCCTAATCTCATCTCATACTTTGTGACTTTTTTCCATCCATTGTTGATTCACCTCAATATTGATCTACAATCTACCACTGATAACTTGAAACCTCTTACGTAATCACTAGGGCTCACATTGCATTGAGGAACATTTGAAGTGATTTTCATGACCCTCCTGGGGGAGATACTATACTTCCATAATCGTATTTCATAGCATCCCAATGCGACTCACCTTACGTGGGCATTTTAATCCAGGGCAGCATTCCATCTCTTCTAAATGCTACTAGTCTTAGACTCCTTTGAGTTCATTCAAGCTATATTGAGCTTTCTATAACTTAGAGAACTATCAGCACTCTTGTTTTCATGGGCTTAATCCCGAGGACTTATCTATTCTCGTCACCTTCTCACTCGCCCTTTCTTATCCTTACTCATGTCTTCTAGAACCTTGTCGTTTTACCAAATAATATCTTGTGACCTACACATATCTATTTATGTTACTCGCAACCTTTCAACTTACTTGCATCATAGATTTTCTTATGTCATTCTGGAACATCAAGTGAGACATCACACCATCTCTAACTCTTCTTTACTCTCTTAATCAGGCTTCTCGATACCTAGAAACCATAGGCTAGAAGACATGCCACTAACGTCGCCGCTATCATTCCTGGATATTGAATCCCCACACTTCTAGCCTTCTAGCCGAAGTAAGAACTATTCACAACCTTCTGCATTTGAGTATCTCGTACGTTGTCCACCTTTACCTTACTTATCGTAAAGTCTCACATCATATCTTCTATCTCTTTCATAACCTCTCTTTCACATAGGTATGATTCATATCCACGACTTGAAGCTCTATTATAATACTTGCACCTCTGGTGTATACACAATCCGTTGGGAGCTTCATACTGACTGCTTATGAGGGTGGTATTTTTCTAACTGGCTCTATAGTAGGGCTGTCATAGAATATAGTTGTTGTACTATCTCTCTTGCACCTCTTATATTAAGAGTAATTCTGCAATATTCTCAATCACGAGGTCTATAACTCTCTGGGTTAAATATTAGATTCCTGATTTACTTCGTTGATGTAACTCTTTAGTTTTCTCTTCCTTCTCATCGGCCTTTACGTAGGTTTAAGCTATCTTCTGATCTGCGTATCATGGTATTAGTTATTACTTTTGCCTTTCATGGACGATATGGAGTATCCGTGATACCATAATCCAACCCTTTGTCTATGACCTGAACTCAATCTTTCTTTTAACTTATACCAGAGTCTTCTACGGTTGTATGATTGTCAGCATATATGCTGCATGGATAATATTCCGAAATCTTAAAGGCGTTCATAACGTAACTAACTCTGGATCATTGATAGAATAATTCCTTTCGTTCCTTCTCAGCTTTCTTTAAACGTAAGCTATTACCTTTCCTGGTCTTTTTGCCCCTTTGTTGCGTGCATACTTAGCTTATTTTAGTTTCCACGCATGTCGGAGTTTTCGTGCAACTCATACAATCTCAAATCTTAGTTTTGATTTTACTTCCCGTTCATTAGCCAGGGTAGGTGCCACTTTCTTATGGAGTGCATACAATATTGTAGTGAGACTGTTATTACAAGACTATTTCCTCTTTAGTTCACTCTGCTTAGGTTGAAGCCTTCTTCCTTATTTCCTCAGCTAGACTTTCGTTGTAGTACTTAGGGAGGACCCTCTGACTCTTGTAAAGCGGCGAGCTTATTACATCATATACTCGACGGAATTTTTGATGTTCTTCCTCGCCTATATTTATCCTTAGTTACTTACCTCCACGCCCTTGTGCTTGTAGGGTTGCATCTTAACTGATATTTTGGTTGTCTTCCCAGTGGCACTCTCTTTTATTCTGTAACACTCATACAATACCTTTCACTACTCCAACTCCTATCTGAATATTTCTCAAGGATCATGATGACATATCTGTGAGACTGAATTCACTATATTGGGTTTTACCATGTTTATGTTGCACGATCTACTGATTTTTCTGTAACCTCCTGTCTAGCCATAACATGGCTCTTCCTAAATCAACTACTAACTACTCGTTGGCCCATTCTCATAACAATATTCCACATAATCTTTCTTGTGTTATTCCTTTGTCTTAACTTATGTCTCGCACTGGCTCCTTATCTATCAATAACATCTCGGGCAGGAACCCTTACTTCTTTTCCTTGACGTCGTGTTTGCATAATATTTTGGCATCATAGCATATCTGTAGAGTTTGGATAAGTTCAATCTCATTCCTTTCTCAATTTTATCGCATTATTCCTTTACTATTCCATAGTTACTAGAATCACTTAATTCTGACTTAATGCCATATCAATCCATATCCCCCCCCCCCCTTTTAGGGGAGTACTAAGATTTGGCGTTACCGCGATCTACCTATAGATATTTTACCTCATCATCTTTGGCGTCTTTTCACATCATCAATGACCCTTACTCGCCTTGCGGTAATCCTTCTGTACCAAGGATAACAGATTTCCTTACTCGCGAGGGTGTCACTTAGTATAACTGGCACATACAATCCCTTAAGCTTAACTTTTCTCGCATTGCTTGCTTTAGGTAAGCGTCTTCCTGAATGACCATTCTCTGAATTTCTCATGAATCTTCTTCTGTTGTCCATTCTATTATCGTCGAAACAAAATCTGAAATTCTCATGATGTCGACCATTATCAAATCACTCAGTCCCTAATTCATGTTTAGTGTATCTTGTTCACCAGCCCATGCTGATTTCTATTATTCTGGAAACTTTCCTTCTGGTAGTCGCGTTGGAGTCACGAACTTATTTCTCGAAATGAGGATATGACTTTATGGCCTATACTCTTTTGTTGTCTCAAGGCTTGTCACCTCTCATATTTTCCTTCACTTGAATACAGACTCTGTAATACTGTCATTTTTATCATTTACCATTGTCATCCATGTATCACATCTTACTCATAATGCTTCATTAACTCTCTTCTTATTTCCCTAATAACATCTATGTCTATTACTTTATTCTGAAAACTCCACAAGACATTATTTTGCTTTTAACTCCCCTTGCTCCTTCCCCTGGCTCTTCGGGTTGCCTAACGTTCCCGTTCTACTAGGGAGGGGAGCCACACTAAGGTAATATTTATCCCTTCAAGGCTTCCAGTACCTATCTTTGTAGTACTCATATCTAGCTGTACTATTTTAGAGTGCACCATCTGGTGTCTCACAAGGAGATTTATTAGCGCATTTGCAATACCCTTCGGAAATGTTAACTAACACAACCAATCCATCCACCATTTTCGATTACTCTAACCCCAGCCAGATCTTGATATCCCGTCCTTCTCTTAAACTATATCTTGTTAGCTCCCAAAGGGCGTAACTGAGATGGGTGTGGCCGATTGTACATACATCTGTTACTATTGAAAGTAACTCAAAATGCTTGTATATCTCTGACTGAATTGTAAATATTGATGAACTTCATGAACTGGGTGCCTGGTACCCTTCTTCACCTTGCTTCTTTTGCTTATTGAAACTTGTATCTACCTTCTGAATCTCTCATTGCCTTTCACCATAGGGGTGGATTGATATTCTTACCTTAAGGCTCCTTATCAAGAGGCTTACATGTATTAGTACACACATGATCTACTAAAGACCTTACATTTACTCATCATAAGCATTATGAAATATCGAGTTCCTCTTACTCAACTCTCCCACAACTATATCTCTTACCAACCGTCTTTCTGGATGTAGGCATCGTCGTATTATGAATAAGATAGAGTTAAGGAAATTGAGTTCTTACAACTGAGCTCTACCACATGATCTGGAGTAAGAAGAAAGAGTGACAGTCCTAAATTCCCTGTAGCCTCCTGCTTATAAGTGTGATGCATGACACACCCATAAACAAGACTCTACTAGACACGGCTTGTAGACTCCCTAGGACAGAACTGCTCTAATACCACTTTTGTCACGACCAAAACTGAAGCGCCGCGATGGGCACCCGGTACCTTACTCAACCGAGTACCAACGTAACATATCTTTCATGTCATTCTATCATAGGTAAATGAAGCGAAGTAAAGCATGAGGGAATACAAACTTATACATAGGACATAATGGCCTATAAGACCAAAATGATCACTCGTACACTAAATATAGGTCGACAAGGCCATACAATCTTTTACGTAAATGACATATGTATACAAGCCTCTAAGAGTACATAATTGTCATAAAGGTCGGGACATGACCCCATCTTACTAATCGATACATGTCCTAATCATACTAACCACATAAGCAACTCCGGAGCAAATGGAGCGCACCAACACCTTTCGTTGAGCTGATAGCTTACTTGGAGGACTCTTTACCTGTCTCTCGGGACCTGCGGGCATGAAATGCAGCATCCCCAGTCAAAAGGGACGTAAGTACAAATAATGTACCGAGTATGTAAGGAAAGAAAATCAGTAAATAAAAGACATGAGAGAAACATGGAGTAAAAGACTCGACATGTATGTCTGAATAGCTCTGTGAATCATTTAATACTTATAATGTCATGCATATGCGTATAAATGTCATACTATGCATGGGTATATGCGTTCATAACATCATCAAGCCTCTTAGATCATCCCATCATATCATCTCGGCCACTGTGGACAACATCATCAACGTATACCAGTTAATCAAGTGGTGGTGCGTATATAACGTCGTAACCTTTTTCCAAATCCCATATATATATATATATATATATATATATATATATATATATATATACGCGTATATAATGCCATCTGGTCATGGTTCAATGTAAATGAATGCAATGCATGAGAAGCACGTCAATAAAATCTTTTGGAGTGTCATAAGATCATTATGCCTTTGATTAATATCATGAAATAAAATTTATCACTTACGTATTTTCTGAGACCCATGAACAGTTGATAGAATAATAGGACGCGTGGGGAATCAAGAACATAAACATCTCTAGCATTTCTATGAATAGAATCATTTATGGAAGTTGTGTATTTTCTCATTTCGTTTGGATCATATGGATCATGCCAAAAGAAAGAAGGGATAGCCTTAATATACCTGAGTAGGTTCTCTGGACAATCCCTCTAACACACGACAATCGTGACAAAATACGTGACGGCAAGATCGGAATAGGAAAAAATACGTATGATATTTTTGAGAAAGATTGCATCGTACTCCCTTAAAATTTGCAAAATCTCACGTTGTTAAAATACTTAAGAAATCTCGTTTGTTTTAAGATAATGATGTTACTAAGATGCTAAGATGCCAATCTTGTTGAAGGTACGTTCTTAGACTTTAATATATGCACCTCTCTTTAAATTAGAGAGGTCTTATATTTGGACGGGTGTGGGCCCTACTTCATGTGTCTTAGTTGGACAAAGACTTCTTCACATTTTTGCCACCTTTTATGAGATTTTAAGAGTCACTTAGTTGATCTTAGGTGGCTGCCACGTTGGGGGTTAACTTTTATCCAACATTATTCACTTAATTTCTTAATTAATTTATTAATCCCCCATTGACCAATAATTACCCAATTATTCATATAATTAGGAATTATCTCAAATTACTTAAAATACTATTCACCTTTAACACACTCACCTTAATATTATGATCATATGATACCTTGTATTGCACTAGTCCATAAACATCGGGTATTATAGCTCGGACCGTATTTTATCCCAAATGTCAAACTTCGATGAAAGTCATTTTCTTCGATTCGCTTACCTTCTCACCTTCATGAATTTACTTATCACTTGTTTTGAAATAGCATAAATGCTTATAACCTCAAAATAATCTCATTCCCGAGCTTGCGTCATTTAACTTACTATGAAACTTTAATGTCCGAAAATGCGGGATACAACATCTAATTTTCAAGCTTATATCGATTTCTTATGGCATACTTTTACGTATGAAAACGTGGGGTGTAACAGATGTGCCTTGATATTGTGGAGCATCAGGCCACCGAGGGGTACTTCGCCAGTTGGTCGTCCGCAGCTTGTACCGCCCTTGCCCACCTTGCATACCACACATTTCCAGCGGGATGATCGTTCCAGGGTGGACCGGGCATATGTGGCATGGCTAGAGGCACAGATCGATACTTGGGACCGGCAACTAGACCTGATTTCGTCCCCCTTCACCGCGTCAGACGGATACGGAGCATGATTATATGGGTTAGTACTGCGGCGTTACCCGACCTTTCTTCGGGAATCCCATTTATCGCACTAGCAGTCGGTAGCTTTCATACACCGGGAGGTACGAGGCATTGGTATGGTATTTGGTACACTTACTTATAATTGTAACCTAGCGTTCCGTAATTTATATTTTACATGTTGTGCAGGCTATTGGCCTACATTTGTTCCACCAGTTGGGACTGCATAATATTATCGGTTTTGTCTATCGGTTTATAAATATCATAACCCGATAGACAAACCGATAAGATATTGGTTATCGGTTAATCGATTATCGATCATTATCGGTTCGGTTATCGGTTTACCCGATAAGATAAAATAACTAAAACAGTTTCGCAATGTATAGAACTGTTTTGCTAAAACAGTTTTATATAACAGCTTCTTTGCAAGCTAAAACAGTTTTCAGAAAACAACTTTTTTTGTAATTGAGAAGTGAGAACAGTCATTGTTTTTTTCGGAACTGAAAAATGTTCTATTTGCAGAACTATTTTTTCAGAACTGTTCTATTTCACAAGATTTTAAATTTACGGCAACATCCATTAAAATAAACACTAACGAAAGTTTATATCTTTCATTATTCAACCCAAATATATAAAAGTAAATCCCCAGCAGCAGCTGCAGAAGAAGAATCTGTTTCAGATACTAACTTTTAAGCATTAGCCAAAATATCATTCTTGAAATTATGTAAAACAATAATATTGTTCTCTCTTCTCATATAACTATTGAAATAGTTAACAAAAGTTGCAACAATAGAAACAATAGAACTAATAATTCTGCTAAACATAGAACTAATAGTTCTGCTAACAATAGAACTGAATTTGCAACAACAGAACAGAGCTCAACACTAATAGTTCAACACTTCAACTAATATTTCAACACTACAATAAGTCCAAAGTAATAGTTCAAATACATTAATAACAATACAAAGTAGCAGCAACCATAAGATTAACAAGTCCCCAAACATAGTACTAAATAGTTCAAATTCAAGTAAACAACACAAAAACTACTCAATCCTTATAGGTTTCACCAAATTGCGCTCCAAACAATGCTCAACATGCCTCATTAAGGACTCAGACCAGTTTCTCGTGCATTGTAACATAAAACAAGATGACAATGACTACATCTTACTTTTCACCATCCATCGTCACCTTCTTCAATCCTTTCATAGTGACTCCAAACATGTGAGATAGCTTTGAGACCACAAAGTTGAGGAATGGTTACACCTATTAAACATAAAAAGAAAAAATATTAAGTCAAGTAACATTTGTAACCATAATATGTGTTATATACTAATTAACTTACCAAAGTTTTAACTCACAACTAACTAAGATTCTACACATCATCATCGTAGGGTTCATTTCCAAGATTGGCAAAATCTATGAGAATATATATTAACAAGTCAAACAACAAAAAAATACTAAAAGAAACTATTTATAAAAATAATATACAATCAAACAAATTAAAATATTGCTACCTTGTTCTAGTTGCTCGAGAACATCTAAATCTTCCTCAACACTTACAGGTAATAGCTCACTCCGAAGCCAATCTTGAAGGCACACTAGAACTTCCACCAATTTAGGAGTCAATGAACTCCTAAATGAATCAAAAATACGCCCTCCAGTGCTAAATTCACATTCGGATGCAACACTTGAAATAGGAATAGATAACACATCCCGAGACATCTCAGCAAGAATGGGGAATCTAGGTGAGTTTACTTTCCATCAAAGCAATATATTAGAGTCTGCTATTTCATTTTCAACACTTCTGTAAGATATTTTTCCAATTGTGATTTAGAATCTGAACCTCCAATCCCAGCTTTATGTCTTTTTAATTCTTCAAAGAAAGAACCAAAAGCTCCTCCGCTTTGGACACTAATAGTATTCGCTAAAAGCGATGAAGTAGAAGTTTCCATTGTGTCCAATGAAGAGTTAGATAAACATGAATAAGGGCGGCAAACTTTATCTTTTGAATGAGACTTTACATACTCATCAAACAATAAAGTCATGTACGTATGCACTTCCTTCGCGATAACTGGCCCTTCTCTTCAAACATCTTCTCAAGTGCAAAACTAACAGAATCAAACTTGTACCGAGGATCCAGAACACATGAAATGAAAATCATCTTGTTCATTTTTTCTGGATCACCCCAATACTTATCAAATTTCTCTTTCATCTTCTTTGCCATTGAACCCAAAAGAACATCTTCATTTAATATCAATTGTTTCAAGTACATAGCAACTTCACAAATTTCAAGAAAATGATGATTTGATGTAACATAAAGTGATCCAAATACCTTTAAAGTAAACTTATAAAAGATTTCAAGAAATTTTGTCAATTTCTCTACATCCTCCCAATAACTACTCAAAAGTGTACTTGCAGAACTTCCATCCACAATATCAACAAACTCAAGATGATGTGACAAGTCAATATCATGATCAACATATTCTAAAATTGCACTCTCATATTCAATAGCCATGTTCAACATCAAGTATGTAGAATTCCACCTTGTAGGAACATCCAAACATAAAGATTTCCTAACTAGATTTCCTTCATCACAACATTCTTGAAACTTTTTCCACCTAGCAGGAGACTGCCTGATATATCTCATTGCTTGCCTAATATGTTCAATAGACACAACTGATTCTTTTATACCATCCTGAACAAAAAGATTCATAATATGAGCCATACACCACACGTGAAGGTGCTTACCATTCATGGAATTGGTCCCTCATTTAGTTAACTTCTTAGAAAGCTCCTTCACCGTCACATCATTTGAACTAGCATTGTCAATTGTGACAGTGAAAATCTCTTGTAACCCCCACTCTTTCAAATAATTAACAATACTATTTGTCATATCTTCACCCTTATGACTAGAAATTGGACAAAACTTGATAATTATTTTATGCATTTTCTATTCACTATCAATCCAATGAACAATAATACACATATAATTTATTAGTTGTAAGAAAGTCCAAATATAAGTGGTAAGGCAAACTCTCTAATCTTTAAAAAGCTTCACCAACTTACGTTTTTCCTCATTGAAAAGATCAAAACAGTCCCGAGTCACAGTTCTACGTGAAGGAATTTGAAAAAATGTTTGTGCAACTTTCATAAAATTCATAAAACCTTCCTTTTCAACAAAGTTGAAAGGAAGTTCATCAACGATAACCATATGACACAAAGCCTTCCTACATTGTTCTTGATCAAATTTCAAAGGAACAACAACTATATCACCCTTATTACCCCCCAAAACAGGTTGAAAGGCTAATTTTGATTGATTTTTGCAACATCTAAAGACATTTTTTTTTACAATTGGTCATATGTATAACGAGTGATTTCGTACCATTATCTTTTGAATCGGCAAAATATTCTCTTTTGTAATGCTTACAGACGCCCTTTTGATTTCCTTCCGAATCAATAATTTGGTCAAAATGATCCCATGCAGGAGACCTCTTTTTTCTTTGTCTCCTTACTGTCGATTGAAGTGATTGAGATTGTGTTATCACATTTGAATTAGAAGCTCCACTTTCACCAATCACCTTATCAATCATGATATTTTCAGCCATGTGTTTGTGTCACTGTGAGTTTGAATTTAAAAGAAATCAAGCAGTGAGGCAACAAAATCTTAAAATGAAACACATAAAAATTCGAGCAGTGAGTTTAAATTCCTAAAACTGATTCTACTTTCTCTGTGATTTCATTCTTAAACCAAGTAGACATCACAGAGTTCCCAATTTGTTTTCCGAATTCAGGACTACGAGCGAGCCACTGACCATTAATCAATAATTTTCTTAGTTCAGGCCAATACCTGATTCATTTATCCTATTGGTAAAATGAAATTCACACAAACACTTGAACCACTAAATCAACTACTTCTCCAGAATTACAATTTCAACAAACAAATCATGAACCAGGAAATGTAAATAAAGGAGAATTTACACTTTAGCTCAAACAAATAATCAATTCAGGTGTTCAATTTCAATACACTGGAATCCAGAACTTAAAAGGGAGTTGATTGCACATCACCAGCACATACATGTAACAGATCCACGGATTTGAGAAAACTTGGAGCATAATATTTCCAGAGATTATCAGATAAATCAGTTCAAGCAGCTCAACAATTAAAGCACATGACAAATCGACGCAGCTCAACAGAATCAAAATAGATAAAATATTGAATTTTATAAAAACCTGAAAAGGGAGTGACATGGGTGTACATTGTACAACCATACCTAAATAGCAAGCAAATACCAAGACAAGAATCTGAAAATAAGATGATTAAATCCAGCCACAAAATGAAGCAAAAAGCAGGAAAAGACATCAACAACTCTCACTTCAGCTTTCAAACAAACAAAGAAAAATCCAGAGCCAGAAAAAGTGATTTTTTGCGAAAGAATTAAATTGGACTAGATCCATAACCAGTCACACAAACATATACCAGAGAATTCAAAAAGAACATGTAGAACTATACTATTAAACTAGATTCCAAAAACATTCGCAAAGATGGCTTCTTATCAACAAGGTAGGCAACCAAAGATGAAGATGAAGCAACTAAAAAAATTACAAGAAGAATCAAGATGAAGCTAAAGAATGAGGCTGAGAAATGCGACTGAAGAGTGAAGTGAAGATGCGACTGAAGAATCTGAGAAATGAAGTGAAGATGCGACTGGAGTGAAAGAAAGAAGCTGAGAAATGCGACTGACGCCTGAGTCTTGACGGGCTGACTGGTGAGGGCGTGAGGCGGAGAAACAGAAAAGAATAGGGAAATCAAAGAGTGAACTATGAAACCCTAGTATGTATATACTTAAGGGTAAACTAGTACATTAGTTAATCCTTATTGGGTTATCGGTATTACCCAATAACAGAATTGCCAAACCGAACCCGAACCAATAACCCAATAAAAAAAAATTTAACCATTTACCGAACCGTAAACCCAATACCGATAACCCAATAAATAATTAAGAGTTCGGGTTATCGGTTTTACCCGATATATTCCCACCCCTACCTTCTACCGAGCCTGTCAGCCCTATTGACGATCATGCTGCAGCGCATCCTGCGATAAAGATGCGACGTGATAAGGATGATCCTGATAGCGTAGTCGGGCGGGATGGGATGCGCCTCAGGCCAGCGACTGCATTGAAGCACACAGGTTGTGGGACACATTGATTTTTTTTGTATTTTATGTAAATAATAGCAACACTTTTTATTGTTTACATTATATGCGCATTATGTTTTATTTCTCCGGTTCTTCGTTATTTTAATACTACAACACAAACACAACATGGGAACTTAACATAATTAAATTCATTACAACTAATGAAAACACATGACACAGAAAGCAAAACGATAAAATACTACACTCAACACATACATGTCATTGTTTAGTCACTACCCCTTAGTATTCTCTGCTCCAACCACTTAAATTTCTCTTCCAGGCTCATGTCACATCAACCAACGATAGGCTGCCTCGTCTTTCTGCCTGATAGATTCCATGTGCCTCCGAAATTTATGCTTTTGGTGATTTGTTGCAGCCATCCACATTAAATCATGCAAATCCTTGTTGGGATGTGCCTTCTAGAAATTGGCCTTCAGGTGCCTCACACAATAATGATGGTAGGCATACGGTTCTTGACATGCATGAAACTTCTCTACATAACTTATAATACCACCATGCCGATAAGATATTAGACAAATATCTTAACGTTGTTTGACAACGTGCTCTTTCAAGTGGTTCAAAAATAGTGTCCGCGTCTCGTGGCTTTCATTGGCACAAATAGCAAAAGCTAAAGGAAATATACTTTTATTAGCATCTACTGCAGCGACGATCAACAACTTAATATCATACTTTCCATAGACCTGAGTATCGTCTATGGATATTACCGATCGGCAATGCAGAAAACTATCAATTCCTGGTTAAAATGCCCAGAACACGTATTTGAATATATATATTCTGGTATTCTCGGACTCCGCTCAAGTTTCCATTCAACAACAGTCTCGGGGTTAAAGTGTTGCAATGCGGCCATGTACCTGGGTAGAGCTACAAATGACGTATCCCAATTATCATAAACAATTTCAAACGCACGTTTGCGCCCGAGAAATGTCTTTCTTTTGGTAATGGTACAATCATATTTTTGGTGGACGGATGTAATATACTCTTTGATCCTGTACCTTATGGACGCTACAATGTGTGGAATAAGGACAAGAGAAATCAAGTCAATATCCAAGTTGAAGTGATTCCCACTGAATGTGTCCATTTCACAAGTGTGGGTGCCAATGTATTTACCCACTTTCCACATATTTGTTTTCTTCTTGCTCGCACGCAGCATCCAATGACAACCCGTAAACCATCTACTGTAAACAACCTTGCATACATCCGTATTTGACTCCCATACCGTTATCTCACGAAACTCTTTTATGCTGTACATTTTTGCCGCCCTGCTTAGGCGCGTTTTATCAGGAAAAAATATGCCCTTTGACAGTACCATTGGTCTAGACTCATCCCACATTGTTGTCCGAATTTTGTCAATATTCCTTTTGAGGGCATCCATATCCGGCATACTTGGAAAAAGATCAAGGTAGGGAATCTTCCTTGAATGAAACGGCATTTGAGACTCGTACACTCTCGGTCTAACGGGGGGTGTAGCATGCTCCCTCGTCAAATCAGGCCCAGCATTCTCTTCCTCCTCATCACCGCCCTCATCAGGGAAGGGTGTGTCATCTCCGGACTCATCGGCATTATTGTCATAATGACTGTTCTCTTCTTAAGTCTGTGCATCTACCAGATCCCGATTAAATATGTCGTCTTCGGGAAAATGAGTCAGGACAGGAGGTTCAAGTTGCTCGTTTTCACTGCACAAACAACAAAATAATGAGCTACTCAAATTGATAAATACTTTACATATAGCTATATTACTTCACTTACAAATCGTAATGTGTTGACATCTCATGATGGACATTATCCTGTTGGTGATGACTCCTGGATGGACCACCATGATCCAACAACTGGCCGTGGGTTCATAACTTGTAAAATTCATATCTGGTCGGTACCTCCTGTAGAATATATGAGTGTTAATGCAAATTCAATACAACAAAAATAAACATTGTAACACAAAGGAAAATTGAATTTTACCACTCGTCTTGTGGATTATGTAAAGTATGAGAGAAATTGTTTCCTCGCTCCTCATTCGCCCGTGGAGATAAGTTTAGATCAGGCCAAACTCTTTCAGCTGGAACTTGTTCGGCTAAAACTGCTCCAGAATAACCACCCGATGACTGAGGGATATCCCTGCTTTGCTCAACCTCATTATTGCGAACCTCTTCAACCTTGACGTACATTTCCAACATTTTTATCAAATAAATTCCATGTATTCATCCGGAGTTCTCAAAAAATCACTCATAGTTTCATCAACTTCGATGTTAAACTCAGCGTAACAAGCAACCCCTTGCAGAGTGACAAAATACGGATATCTTCGGGTTACTTTAAGGTTCACCGAACGTTTGCTCACACTCATTTTTTTACACAACAACGATACCAATCTATTGTACTACATTGTGAGTGGTAACTTAACATGACACTGTGGAGATAAAATGTAGCTCACTGAGTTATTCGCCACCACAGCCTCACCCCCACCCCACCCAATATAATGAAACCCTTACTTTTCGCTCTTCAAACATTATGACAAAATGCTTGAGAATATAACAAGAAGAAAATTTTGACAAGAGTTGAGAATATAGCGCCTTTATAAACGACGCTATACATGGCAGTCTTGTCAAATTCACACATAGCGTCGTTATAAAAGGGGCCATGCATATAGCGCCCTTTTAAAAGGCGTTATACCTTAACGTTAAAAAACGGACGTTAAGGTATAGCGCCCTTTAAAAGGGCGCTATATGTATTTTGGTCACTAAATTTTTTTTCCACCCATTTCAGTCATTTGAGTCCAAAAGGACCATATTTAGACTCCGCACTCGGGGTAGTGAATGCAATTGTACCTTTTAGTCTTATGCTATAGGAAAACCGCTCTCAAAATAATAGTTGGTAAAATATATTTTTATATATATATATATATATATATCTTTATCCTTTATCGTCACCAGCATCTTCTCTTCATCCCTCGTGGTGTGCCCCCCC